>JBBPBS010001017.1:19037703-19060766 GCA_037974835.1 Cicer judaicum
TTATATTTTATTCTATAATAATATATTTCATTCTATAATAATAGTATATATGTCTCACAAAAACACAACATTGATAATAGTATATATGTCTCACAAAAACACAACATTGACGAATATATTTACTTTTAAACTACTTTTATTTTTTTAGTTATTATCATTATCTACTATTAATGTATATGTTTGTAGAGTTAATTGAGAAGAAATATTTATTTGGACACAAGCATAAATAAATAGTGTTGAAGTACACTTACACAAAAAACATATGAATTATTTTGAAAATTTATTTATTTATCTTGATATTTTTTTTATCTTTATTTACTTTTCCAATTGTGTCTAAATACTACTATTTTAATAAATACTCATTGTTTTTACATTTTTATTAAAAAAAAATTGGGATTATAATTAATGTATAATTTTATGAGTTAATGTTCTTAAAATAACATTTATATTTGTATGTGTTAAATTTGATTTTTAATATTTTAAGACAAATTAATAATATTAATAAAAGATATGTTTAAAAAATAATAGTAAATGCATTTACAAATTGAAAAAATACTTATGTTTAAAGACAATTTTCTTTCTTAAATAGTGGTTATAAGTTATAATTAAGAAGAGTGATAATATTCATTTATTGCTGTGTCTAACAAGTATTTCTTTATTTGAGTAATTGGTTTATAGGGTGTTATTAATTCAAAAGCTTGATTATTGTGCATAATTCATTCATAGTCATTCCGTCTTATCTGTGTAATCCACTTTGAATTAATTTGTCACTCCTTGTCTCTTTCATTATTATTACTCATCTCTGTCAATTACTACCACCCACTAAGCAATAACTAAGTGGTATGGGTATGATTGGTGTTTGAAATTCATTTGTTAATGTAACTACTTATTTTGCTTTGTTTTAGAATTCTAAGTTCTGGGTTTTCTTTTTCTGTATTTGTAACAGCAAAATGAGTTTTGAAGAAAAAAATCATGTAACTGAGGAACATGATGATGCTTCTTGCAGAAGAGCAGTTTCTCTTCCTGTTGCTTACAAGGTATTTGTATTTTTGTTTCCAAGACTAGTCTCTATTTTGAACTCAACTTTTTTTTAATTCTTCCTTAACTTTACTTTCACCTTCCCTTTGTTTTGGTTCTTTTGAGGTTGATGTTTTGTTGGACTAAGATTTTTAATTTTTTATGTTGCTATAGTAGACATGTTCCACCAACACTCAACAACTTTTATGGTGGTGGAGTTTGTAGTTTTTTGGGGTTACTTCTTTTGTTGGTCTTAAAATTTTAATATACTTTATAATTTATTTATTTTTTTTATAAAAAATGGAGCTTGATCTATCTTGTTTCATCTACTTTGAATTATGTTGTTGAAAACCTTTTCAGCTTTGTTTGCACAACTTATGTTTGATAAAAGATATCAGCTAGAAAACCAAACATTAGTAGTTTGTTTTCTGACAGTATATTTGATTCTTTGATTTCTATTATATTTGTTAAATGTGTCATCATGCAAATATTTAATCTATAAGAATTTATTTTTGCATTGTTCTATTCATTCATTACATAAATACTATGTCAAAAACTATAGTACCTTTTGGGTGAAGAGGAATGGTAGAATCTGCTTATTAAGAAGGCGGATAAATTCATTAGGACATTTGTAATTAGTTCAATTGTGTTTTAGATCAATTTTTAATTACTATTATTCTGTTATATTTCAGTGTATGCATCACTTATTTTGTTGATTCAATGTTGTATTTATAGGATGATGATCCAATGGGGATAACTGAAGAAACTGCGCATGTTCCGCCTCGGAAGAAACAAAATCTTCTCCTTGAAATACCCTCAAGAACACCAGAAGAGTGTTCTCAAGATTTTGTTGCAATCAAAATGCCAATGACACCAAGTCCAACTCCTACTCCCAAAAGAGTGAATTTTCTGGTGAGTTCTCACAGTGTTGACGCACCAATAAATAATTCACCTAGATCTGCAACATCAAAAGGCAAATCGTCGATAAGAAACATCCTACCAAAATTGAGCTTCAGGTATAGGACACCAGCAGATATTGAAAAGGCTAATACACCAACTCCAGAAGTTTCGTCTTTGGGCCCTCGAGAAAAGCCTTTAATCTCTAGATCATTGTCCCTTAGTAAGATATTTACTCCTCGGATTAAAAGAACTTCATCATTGCCGGTAGAACATATTGGAATTTCAAACACAGAATCCACTCATGGTGGAAATGGAAGTGTTGGTGGTCCTCTGAGTGTAAGATTTTAAGCAATGCTTTCAATTTCCTTTTTTCTAGCTTTGGCTATAACTGTCATTGTTGCTGAACCTTACATTATGAAAATAATGTTACCATCATTTTAAGCTATTAGTTTCTTTTGCAGAAAAAAGAGACTCGGCGAAAGATAGCGCGCTCTCTTTCAGTGCCTGTCAACAACAAGGACAAAAGCCTAAGGAGGATGAATTCATTTTTTCGTGTCGTTCCTTCTACTCCTCGAGTAAAGGAAATAAATGAATTGTTGAGCGCGTCCCCAACGAAGGATACTGGTATATATCTCTTTATTAACACTGTTATTATTTGCCAAGCATGAATGCATATTAACTTTTAAAATGCATAGTGTTTCCTGTACTATTCCTGGTCAGTAACTTGCTTCAAATGCTTTCTTGGTTCAGAAAATGAAGGTGCTGATGACGGTGGTGAAGATATAGCTGAAGAAGAGGCTGTGTGTAGAATCTGTCTGGTTGAACTATGTGAAGGAGGTGAGACCTTCAAGTTGGAATGTAGTTGCAAAGGTGAACTTGCTTTGGCTCACCAAGAATGTGCTATTAAATGGTTTAGTATAAAGGGTAACAAGACTTGTGATGTCTGCAAGGAGGATGTGAAAAACCTTCCTGTCACTCTATTACGGATCCAAAGTACTCAAAATCAGATTAGTGGAGCAATTAGATCTCCGCTCGAAGATGTAAACGGGTACAAGCATGTTCAATTGTGTTTCAAAAAAGTTTGTACTACTTTTGTATGACAAATATCTTTACTAATAACCAAGTGGTTTGACTCAAGTAGTTAATGATCTTCAGTAAAAGTCAAATCGATTGGGACTATTGAGTTCGAACTCAAACTTTGGCTAGAACAAGCCTTGACTAGATTTTACTTACCTTCCGGCCGAACTTTGGATTTCTAGGGTTCCTTTCTCCTAAAAACCGGAAAATTTAGACAAAAAAATTAAGATCTTTACTGATTTCTAATTAATGAACTAGTTATGGCTATGTGACTCAATTAGATGCTTATGGATATCATAGAATCTTCCAGAATCGTGAACCATGTTATTTGTCTGTTAATTTTATAGGATTTGGCAGGAAGTTCCAGTGCTTGTCATTGTCAGCATGTTGGCCTACTTTTGTTTTCTTGAGCAACTGTTGGTAAGAATATCATCCTCTATCTATGAACTGTCAAAGTTTTAATTTTATATAGGCTTAGTTATTCTCCTCTTGCAGGTTGCAAAAATGGGAACTGGTGCAATTGCCATATCTCTTCCATTTTCCTGTGTTCTTGGTCTGCTCTCCTCAATGACATCATCAACCATGGGTAGGTTTGTAAGACATTGATAAATATTATCAAAATACTTCTTCTCATATTTTTGTATAAAAAAAAAAAATTGGGGAAGGGGAAAATTAATATTAATTATAGTGGCATTAATAGTCATTTTACAGCCGTCTTCGAGGATATTTGAACTACGTCCCTTGCGGTTACAAAAGTCAAAATTTTACCATCAAACTGATACCTCATGAGCACTTATTCTCATAACTAATCATCCATTTTGAATAAATAATGGTGGATCAGTCACAGTCAATTGACCATGTGTGTAATACATTCACATAACAGTTAGCATTGTAGATTTTTTATTTGTAATCATACTTAATTTTGCTAATTCTAATATTGTCATGATGTTACTGCTAGGTTGGGTTTCACTTATTTATGTCAACACCTGACATTATTTTGTTTAAATATGCGTCCAGTGAAGAGCAGGTTCATATGGATTTATGCATCTTTCCAGTTTGCTATGGTGGTTCTATTCGCACATATATTTTACTCCTTGGTAACCGATTTCTGTGTGAACTATATTCTTATAACCTGTACTTTTAACTTGAGGAAAAGATTGATAATGCTATATTAGCATTCTGATTTCTGACTTAGGATATCTGTCAATTGCAGGTTCATGTGCAAGCAGTTCTGTCAGTCCTTCTTGCAACATTTGCTGGTTTTGGTGTGGTGATGAGTGGAAGTTCTATCCTTGTGGAGTTCTTTAGATGGAGAAGAAGATTGCAGGCTCTTCAAGAGCAGCAACATGGCCCTCAACTGATGACACAAGCAGGACAACAACCTCAAACTGTAAACACGCCACGCTCGGACACATCCAACCGCAGTCATCCGGTGGTGCAAGATCTACAAAACTCAAATCAGAGCTGAATTGGAATTTTTTTGCTTCTTATCTATGAAGCGCATACACTATGGGATTAGGTGTGTCCCCGAGTCGAACACACGTCAGTTTCTGGAACTCCTATGAAATCCATACAACACATGTCAGATACCTCAGTCTCCTCAAAGCTAGTGGCTGCAGTTGGTTGCTTTTCATTCCGGAACTGGAAGAACTTATTGTGTATAGGGTATGGAGTTTAACCTTTATTACCACACATCTACAAGAGACTTCATTGTATAGGTTATGGTTATAGCTTTCTCTTGGTATGGAGTTTCTGTTTGTTTATTTGAACTAGTGATTATTTCAGCACACCAAAATTGGAAGGATTTTTGCTTTCTTTTTTGTAGTCTCCTTTGAGGCACAGTGATTTTGTTTCAGGTCAAAGTGAAAGTCAAGGATTGAGGAAATGTGTTTGTTATTTTGTTTTATGAGTTTGATCATTGGTGAGCATTGTTAAATGCAATGATGTAGTTACTTACATGAAGATGTATTTCCTTGTAGTCTAGGACTAGAACAAATTTTCCATATCTTCCATTGTGGAATACACTGCAAATTATAACTCGATACTGTCAAATTATTTCAATCTAGCAAATGTTTGACTACTGCACTTTTCTGCAAAGTTTAACGTGATAATAATAATCTACACAATTTTTGGGATAGGAAATTTGTGAAGAATATTTTCTGTGAAGAATATATCGACAACTAATACTTTCAATTAAAGTTTATATGAAAGGTATGTTTGGTGTCTAATACACATGGATACAATACTGGTTATTGATACATATATGCTAGACATGATTATTGTATTCATGCTGACTTTGAATTGTTGTAAACTTTATCTCTAATACTTTTTCCTTTATCATGGGAAGAATATAAAATATTCTTGTCCGCGCTCCATGATGGCAACTTGGTTTCATCTTTTTGATTTTATACAAATGAATGAAAACCAAAATCTCATATGTTTTCTTCAAAAGATTTGCTTTAAGAAAATAGAGTTTTATATTTGAAGACAATGAGTTATGTACTATGGTAGACTATTATATACTAATATTTAAGATATTATTATTATTTTTATATTTAAGATATTATCTTATTCATGGAAATGAAGATTATTATTAACGTCTATTTCAGACATATATAATCGTTGAAGTTTTAAATATTTTTCAAGTATTGGTTCATGGTTAACTGCAATCAATGTTATGATTTCTTCTGAAGGCATCTGTTAATGAAGATTACTATTAACGTTTACTTCTAAAAGACAACATATATAATCATTGAAATTTTAAATATTTTTTTAAGTATTAATTCATGGTTAAGTGTAATTAATGTTATAATTTTCCTTGAAGATATATGTTTCAGAATAATATATGTAACAATGACTTGATAAAGTTATTTGAATTTAAATAAACAATAAAAAAGTTTTCTAACAGTAGAAGAGTTACTTCATATATTAAGAGTCCAACAATGAGTAGAAAGGTTAACTGTTCGCAATTGCTAAGATGTGAGCAACTATCGTTGTGAGCTCAACTATATATTCCTACATTCATGTCATTTTGAGTGATCTTATAGATTATCATTGTTAAATTACGCTCAATTGACTTATGAATGTCATATATATTAAGAGGTATAATATTTTTCCTTTATACACATGTGTCGCGTCCATTTTGTCTGCGAAAAAAAAAAAAGGAGTCGCCACCAATTTTATTTTTTTAAAGGAAAAAATTGGATAAAACCTAAAATAATATTTTTGAATCAGAAATTCAGATTCGGGAGTCAATTACGAGTAGGGAAGTATTATCACCCCTACAACGTCCGTTAAAACAGTTACCCTATAATTAATTATATACAAACTATTTATTTATTTATTTTTACCCCAAAAAGAATAATAAAAATAAAATAAAATTATTTACATTAATGAAAGAAGAAGAAAAATATTTTTTTTTATTAATTTAGTTTGACAAGGGGAAGACCTTGCTCCTACGTATCCCCAGGTGTAATAGGGAAATCAAAACATACCTAGTTCTTTGGTAGAAAATATTTGTGCGTTGACTGATTTTATTATTATTATTATTATTATTTTTTATGTATATACGTATTAAAAAATAAAAATAAAAAATATAATAATAATAATGAATATAATAATAATTATAATAATATTTGTCTGTTTTAAAGTAAAAAAAAAATTAATTTTTAAAAAAAAAAATTCGTAACGTGGCGGTATGTGAACAAGACAAATGGACACGACGTTGAAATAATCTATCAAATAATTTGCTCGTACATTGTCGGATCTGTCGTGACACAAAGACCACTAACGATTGAAAGTGAATAATATGGTGCAGCGAGCGAGGATGAATTTCATCCGGCGGCAACAACCATTAATTCTAATCTTAAGGGTAAAAACATTTATCCGTTATAATTTTTTTATCTGATAATAAATTTTCTATTAAATTATAATATGATGAAATTTATTTTTTATCTATAGACATCAGTTAGTTATATTTTTTATTATTTTATATTACAAAAGAAAGCAATTTTAGGATCAAACGATTAAAAAATAAAAGAAAGCTTAACATATGAACTTATTTATATATATAAAAAAAAACAATAGAAAGAGAACATACATATATATATATATATATATATATATATATATATATATATATATATAAAAGATGTAAAATCAAAATAACTAATACGCAGACTAGAGAAAAGAATAAGGAAATGGTACCTTACTAGACATATTACTTGAAGATCAGATTCTCTCCTTCTCTCTTGCTAACTAATCGCTCTATTTTTTGTGTGTTCTCAGTTTTTGCTTTTCTTCCCCCCTCTTGCCCTCTTGTGGGAGACTATTTATAGACTTTTGGGTGTAGATTGCAAAAGACAAGAGAATAATTGTCAATTGATTACCATTAATCTATTTTTTTCGGTTTTCTTTTCTTTTAATTGGCCACAATTATACCGATTCTTATTGCCATTGATTTATTCTTCGGTTTCTTGTCTATTCAATTGATCACCATTATTCTGATTTTTATGACTATCAATCAATTTCTTTTATGTTTTTTTTCATTTATTTTGATCATCATTGCATCGATTTTTATGACAATCAATTCGTTTCTTTTCAATTTCCTTTATTTTTATTTCTTATTATTATTTTTTTTATTTTAGAAAATAGTCTGAACAAGAATTATAGGCAAACAAGAATCGAAAACACTTGTGATTGTTTAGAGCTTATATTCATAATTATTTATTTTTATTTTTATATTTCCTTATATATTTATTATTATTGTCATTATTATTATTATTATTATTATTATTATTATTATTATTTCCTTTTTTAATAAAAAGTAAAAAATAAATCGGACAAAATTAGGTGCCAACAACATGGAATCTAAGACAATACCAAAAAAGATTTAGCTTTCAAAAATCGTAGTCTATTTGCGTGCATCATCCCCCTTTCATAAAATTGGGACACACACCAATTGTCATACCTTCACCTTGCGCCAATTGTCATACCTCCACTTTATAAATATTGTTGATGTGTATCATTCGGACTTCCTTATTTTTTCAATTCACACCAATAACTCTCATTATTATCATCATCATTTTCAACAGAAACTCTATCATAAACTCAAGCGGTGGTTTTAGTGGAGGTGTTTTAAGCTAATATGTCGTGAGTGTGGATAATACTCTTATAGATAGTGATTGTGATATGCCATAACAAAGTCAAGTTCTTCAACATACTTCATTGGAACTATTGTAACAGATGAGGAGAAAATTGTGAACAGAAGCACTATTTTTTATATATTCTATTGAAATGAAAATACAACCTTGGTCTTTATATAGTCCCATTACTGCTAATCAAAGAAAACAAATAAATACTATTAATAGCCCACTATCTCTTGGCCTTCTAACTACAACAGAGACTGTCTTTCCACTAACTTATTAATAAAAACTCACTAAATATAACATTAAAGTTTATTCAACAAAACTCTCCTGTAAACTTAAATGTTCCTTCTATCTATCATGCCTATCAGCTTCTTGCCTCTTTCGAAAATTTCTTTCGATAATGGTTTTGTGAAAATATCTGCTGCTTGATCCTTGCTTGCTACATGCCTCAATTCGACACTTCCTTCCTTCACATGTTCTCGAATAAAGTGGAAGCGAACGTCGATGTGTTTGCTTCTTTCATGGTTTACAGGATTCTTTGCTAACTCAATTGCTGATTTGTTGTCCACTTGTATGATTGTTGCACCTGCCTGTTTTAACTCCATTTTCCTCAACAATCTTCTAAGCCATATTGCATGACAAACACACAAAGATGCTGCCACATATTCAGCTTCACATGTCGAGAGCGTTACTATCGGTTGCTTCTTAGAAAGCCAAGTAAATGCAATATTTCCCATGAAGAACACATATCCTGAAGTGCTTTTCCGATCGTCTATATCTCCTCACCAATCACTGTCGAAGTAACCAACCAGCTTGTAATCTTCTGTTCTTTAGTAAAACATTCCAAATGACAATTTTCCTTGGATGTACCTCAGGATTCTTTTCAATGCCTTCCAATGTGAATATACTGGCTCCTCCATAAATCGACTTACAATGCCGACACTTAATGAAATGTCCGGCCTTGTACATGTGAGATAACGAAGACTACCTACCAACCTTCGATATTTGTTTGCTTCGACACGTTCTCCTCCATCAAATTTCGACAGCTTTGCACCTGGTTCCATTGGTGTCGAAACTGGATTACAATCTTTCATTTTGAATCTTTTCAGGATTTCATTTTCATATGTCTCCTGTGATATGAAGATTCCCGCTTCTTCTTGTCGAACCTCAAGACCCAGAAAGAATCTCATCAGACCTAAGTCTGTCATCTCGAATTCACGTGTCATTGTGCCCTTGAATTCTTCTATCATCTGACCATTGTTACCCAAGAAGATTAGATCATCGACATAGAGAGCAACAAGTAACATATTACTTTCATTCTTCTTTACATACAGAGCATGTTCGTAGGGACATTGCTTGAAGCCATTCTCTTTGAAATATGTGTCGATGCGTGTATTCCATGCTCGCGGTGCTTGCTTCAACCCATAAAGCGTTTTCTTCAATTTTAGCACTTTTTCTTCTTTTCTGACTTTCATGTATCAGGGTGGTTGTTCGATGTAAACTTCTTTTTGGAGCACACCATTAAAAAATGCTGACTTGACATCCATTTGAAATATTGGCCATTTGAATTGAGCAGCTTGAGAAATGAGCAATCGAATTGTCTCCATTCTTGCAACAGGCGCAAATACTTCGTCATAGTCAATTCCTGCTTTCTGTTTGTATCCCTTCGCAACAAGTCACGCCTTATATCGTTCTATCACCTTGAGCATTCATCTTTTTCTTGAATACCCACTTCACACCAATGGGTTGACTTCCTTTTAGTAATTCTGCTAGTTCCCATGTGTTGTTACGTTCAATGGCCTTAATCTCTTCGATCATGGAAGTTTTCCATTTTTCGTCTCGCAACGCCTCTCGAGGTTAATGTTTTCAGTATCTGCCAAAAGATATACAAGGTGTACCTCTTCTATCGTTTCATACAAATCTTGCAGACTTCACATTCTGGGTTGTAGAGGTTCATCTTCATTGTCAGACTCTTCAAGTTCTGTTGAAATGCTTGTTGGTATGGCGACAGATGATTCTTCAACCTTGACATTAACTTCTGTCGAATAATTCCAGTCCCACTTGCTCGCTTCGTTTATCTGAACGTCTCTACTCATTATCACCTTCTTGCTTATGGGATCGAATAGTTTGTACCCTTTTGTCTTCTCATCATACCCAATGAATATGCACTTTTGACTTTTGTCTTCAAGCTTCGTTCTTCGTTGATCTGGTACGTGTGCATACGCCACACTACCAAATACTTTGAGATGAGAAATTGTTGGCTTATGTCCGCTCCATACTTCTTGTGGTGTTTGATCTTCTAACTTCGAATGTGGACATCGATTTTGAACATAAATAGCACATTGTACAACTTCTGCCCAGAATTCCTTCGACATGTTCTTGCTTTTAAGCATTGATCGAATCATGTCGAGAACTGTTCGATTCTTCCTTTCAGCCACACCATTTTGTTGAGGTGAATATGGTGCAGTTAGAAATCTCCTTATGCCCTGCTCTTCACAATACTTCATAAAGGCTGTTGAAATATACTCACCACCTCTGTCAGATCGAACGACTGTGATGTGTCTGTCAGTTGCCTTCTCCACCATTACTTTGAATCTTTTGAACACCTCGAATGCTTTAGATTTTTCTTTCAAGAAATAAACCTAGGTTTTTCGTGAGAAATCTTCGATAAAGGAAATGAAGTACCTTTTGCCACTGAAAGATTCCAGAGTGATTAGCCCACATATGTCGGTATGAATCAGTTCGAGAATATGTTTAGATTGATATTCTGCCTTCTTTTAAAATGAGGTTCTTGTTTGCTTGCTAAGCACACATTCTTCACAAAACTTTCCTTCATAGTCCATGTCAGGTAGCCCGTGCACCATGTTCTTTTTCGCCAACCTTTTCAAACCAGCATATTGTAGATGACCAAAGCATATATGCCACAACGATGCTTTGTCTTCGACATTGACTTGCAAACATTTTTCTTGAACGCTTCTCAAATTCAATTTGTACATTTGATTTCTCCCCATCTCGACTTGAGCAATCAGATGCCCTAGCTTGTCCTTCAAATGCAGTATCAGATCTTTTATAAGTATCGAATAACCTTTTTCTGTAAGTCGCCCCAAACTCAGGATGTTGGTCTTGAGATCTGGTACATAATAAACATCCTTGATTGATCCAATCAAGCCATCCTTCTGTAAGTAACAGATTGTACCCTTGCCTTCGACTTTCACTTTCGATGCATCTCCGAAAGACACATGACCTTCTTCAATCTTTTGCATTTCTTTAAACAGGTGTTTGTGACCACACATATGATTACTTGCCCCTGAGTCGAGATACCACATGGTGTCATTATTGGTGTTGATTTCATTTTGAGCCATCAAGAGAAAGCCTTCATTCGCTTCAGCTTCCAAAACTAGATTGGTTGTTTCTTCTACCTTATTTTCGACTTGACAATCCTTTGCAAGATGTCCCACTTTACCACAGTTATAGCATCTATAAGAGTTGCAATCCTTCGCGTAATGACCATACTTCCCACACTTGTAGCATTCGAAGTTGGAGTAGTTCGATCGACCACCTCTTTGACCACGTCCTCTGCCACGCCCATTCTGCTGGCTTGACTGTCCTCTCTCGAAGTTGCTGCCTCGACCACGTCGACCATGACCTCCACGACCACGTCCTCTTCCCCGAATGTTTTGAGAAAAGAGTACCTTTTCGTCTCTAATTGACTCCTTGGTTTGATGTGCTTCCTCGACTGCTTCTTCTTTTTCATCTTACGTTGTTCGTGTGCTTCGAGAGAACCAGCGAGCTCTTCGACTGAGAGTGTCGAAAGGTCCTTCGACTCTTCTATTGCACACACAATATTCTCAAATCTATCTGTTAAAGATCTCAAGATCTTTTTGACTCGTGCATCAGTCACCGTTTCACCATTTCTAGTGAGTTGATTCACCACTGTTTGTACACGCGTGATGTAGTCAGATACTGTTTCTGACTCCTTCATATGCATCCTCTCCAATTCACCACGAAGAGTTTGGAGTCGAACTTGCTTCACTCGATCTGCTCCTTCGAACGCCTTTTTTAACGTGTCCCATGTTTCTTTCGACGTAGCCGAACTGGCAATTTTCTCAAAGCCTGAGTCGTCAACTGCTCGGAACAGCATGTATAGTGTTGTCTTATCCTTTGACCGCGTCTCTTTCAATGCCTTGTTTTGAGCTATCGTATATCCCGCAATAGCTGTTGGTTCTTCAAACCCATCTCTGGTCACCTACCACGCCTCTAGAGCTCCAAGAAGAGCTTTCATTTGGACACTCCAATTATCGTAATTTGACTTCGTTAGTCGCGGCAACGGCATTTGACTCATCACGTTTGCCATTTGCTCTGATGCCAATTTGTGAACAGAAGCACTATTTTTTATATATTCTATTGAAATGAAAATACAACCTTGGTCTTTATATAGTCCCATTACTGCTAATCAAAGAAAACAAATAAATACTATTAATAGTCCATTATCTCTTGGCCTTCTAACTATAACAAAGACTTTGTCTTTCCACTAACTTATTAATAAAAACTCACTAAATATAACATCAAAGTTTATTCAACAAAAATAAGCGGAATAAAGATAAAGGTGCAAGCAAAAATATATGGAGAAAGGGTTCTTAGATAAGAGGATTTGCTCTTGTGAGAATGAAGAAGACTTACAAACAATGATATCAAAGTTACGATCGTTAAAGAAATAGTATTAAAAAAATTATGAACAAGTTAATAAAATGATAAATTTGCACTTTAACATCCTTTTTTTTACAAATAAATTCATCACATTTTTTAAAAATCACATTTTTTTTTTAGTTTGAATTGTTTGAAAATTCACAAAATTGAAGTATGAGATTGTAAATACGAATATTTATTCTTTTATTATTTTTTTTCTTCATAAAAATAAGAAGAAAAAAACATAAACTATTGATCTATTTGACATTATAATTATAGACATCATTTTAATTTAATCGAACTATAATAAAAAAACTTCTATTTTATACGAAGTGTAACATGATAAAATAAACGAAAACAAACTATAGACATTGCTTCCTTTGCAAGGATATAAACTATACTATTCAATTGACGCTTAATACATCTGAAACTATAGTTTAAAAATAGGATAAAATATGGAGACAATCACCATTCATTTCAAAATCAATGGTTAAATACGAAATGTAACATAACAAAATAAAAGGGGACATACTATAGATGGTGCTTCCTTTGCAAGAATAAGAGATACACTATTTGATTGATGCCTAACACAACATACAGTAAAGTTGAGGAAAAGGAAATAATATAGAGACAATCACCAATGATCATCTAAAAATCTAAAACATCGATTTTGAAACTTAAACACTTTTGAGTCACAATTCAAGAATAACATTAGAATATAGTGCATCCATCACCCATTGAAATACCTTCAAGAGATCCAAAGTTCTCCTTTAGTAATTAGGAGATGATGAGAAAAACAGTCAATCCTAGCAATAATAAAGTTACTATAACAATCACTGAAGAGATACTAAAGCCAACACAATCATAAAAAAAATCAATATCTATGTCACCTTTTTAACTCCCAATAGGAGACGACATCCAAGAAGAACTGGATAAGTGACTAGAACTCACACATAAGGGGATAAAGTCTACCAATAAGAGAGACATGAACTAGATGTTATGATGACTAGTGCTGTGGTAATAATGACATCGTCCCAAAGCTTCTCATTCCTCATACCCTGTATACTCCAAAGAATCATAGCAAGTTTTGCACAAACATGAGTATCCAAGATCAAAAGAATAGAAAATCATACCTCGAGAAAAAAACTTTAGCTTCAACTATTTGGAACTAATAATCTATCACAAGTGGGATTGAACCTGTTTTGGATAGGACTTGGGCCCAATTCACAGTAGTTATTAGGCCTTTGTCCAATCCAACAAAGGTCAAACTCAAGTTAATTTGAAATCTCCGAATTCGTCTGAGGTATAGAATTCGCGCCTTATTCATCGGGACCATTGATCGTCTATCAAACGCCTACCTGCATTTCACGTTGAATTCTTCGCACTAGAATAATTGTTGTCACGTCACCAAAAAATAGGTACACATTCATTCATTACCTCTTGCTCCTCTCAACTCCTACCGACTTGAGCGTCAACGTGTTTGCAAGTACCCCTCCAAGACTCCAATCGTCTCCAGACTCCGATCGTCTCTAGTGGTCATGTGCTGATCAACATCCAACATTTTTTACTATTAGGAAAAATGAGTAAAGTTTGCCACAAAGGGAGATCGTCTGTAGTTGAGTTCTAGTAGGTAGACAATTGTGGCATGCACACTAGAGAAACATCTTAACACCAAAGTTAAATTACTTTTTTTGGTTCTTTATCTTTTTATTTAGATTTCATTTTGATTCGTTAATTAAGTTTTGTTCCGTTTTGCTTCTTTAAATATGATTTTATTAGTTACTTTCAACATTCCCGTCAATTTTAGTGAAAAAAAAAAAGTTAAGTTAAACTTAAATATCAACTTAGAACCACCACTAGACTGTATGAATTATCTATATGAAATTCAAAATTAAGATTTTCAGATACATTTTCTCTTATGTCTTCTCATCTTAACGTGTAGAGAAAATATAAGAAATAGATGCATTAAAAACATGTTATTTGTGGACATTTTTATACTAGAAACAAAAGTTATTTTTGGGAATTTTTTTAGAAGAATCATGTGTAGTTTTGTTTCAAAATATCTCGTCGTCTCCAATACCATTGCACTTTAATTCATGTTTGCCAACTAACCATCTCATTCAGAGTTGTTCTTTCAACTGCACGTACATGTTTCAAATCCTATCTATACCTATTTCTATAGATGTTTGTCGTTTTCATTTGTATGACATGTTTTAAAAAATTTAACTTAAATCTAATTTCTACTAGTTTAATTTAGATCATTTTTCAATATTTAAGTTATAATAGTAAAAAAAAAATATACTAATATTATAATAACAATAGTAGATTATGCATAATATATCATTAAATATACTAAAATTTAATATTACTACATAACATTGATCAATTAGATTTAAAATATATAAAATAGCAACACAAAAAATAAATTAAATTAAACTAATAAGTATTATTAAGAAGAAAAAAATTAAAAATCAACAAATAATATATAAATATCATTTTTTTTTGGTGTGATTCATATATTATTATCCTTTAACTGAATAAAATTACAGTAAATAAGATCACAATAAACTAAAATTTTATCTCAAAAGATTTAACATTGAACATTAGATTTAAGCCAAAAACCTCTTATTAAACTGTAAATATCTTTGCCATCTCATTCAAATACATATAGGTAAGTACAACAAATTATATTAAGGAAAATAAATCATTATTCAAATTTATGTATTTGGTTTGATTCGATTTAAAACAATAAAATTAAATCCAATCCAATTTATACAATTTTCTTTATATAACATCAAAATATAGGTTTTTTTCTTCTTTTATATCTTTTATCTTAAAAAAATAATAAATTAACCAATATACTCTATATTGACATTTATATGTCTAAAATGTCAATTTTTTTTATATAGGTTGCATCCTCGTCCTACGGTCTTTTGAAAGATTATAATTTTTTCTCCAGAGACCGCATCCTCGAATACGACCGATCATCTATAAACTTTAATTTTCTTATTTTTTTTATTTTTTAACTTTTCTTACTTAGGAGGTTATAGATGTCAGGGATGCGACCTCTTATTGCAGAAAAAAGAATCATCTTTCATATAGTCAGAGGCTGGAGATTAGGGATATGAATAGGTTAGACCGTTTGTCAGTAGCCTATGGTCTGACCTATTTAAATAGGGCAGACTCATACTCATAAAAGAGCCTATTAGACATGACACACCGACCTATATGTATTTTATTATTTATTAATTTTATTTTTTATTATTATCTACTAATAATATTATTTCCTATTTTAAAGCATGTCAAGTACGCTATCACTCATTAGTCGTTTCATATTCAATAGTTTTTTCATATCTTTCGAGTTTTTTACTTCTTCCATTATTATATAATTATTATACCGTATAAGATTTCAATATTTAGTACTTCAAAATCTTTTTTTTTTCTTCTTTTATCTTTGTATTTCTTCAGTAAAGTTAGCCTTTGTAAAATCTCTTAAATTTTTTCTAGAAGCTCCATTGAAGTTGTTCTAATTTTAAGTTTTATAAATAAAATTAAATCTTAAATCAAAACAATATATGTGAATTTGTAAAAAAAAAATAGTAAAAACAATGTATTAAATAGATGCAGTCCCTTTAGAAGTGTTTCAAAATTGATAAAAATATTAATTATATTATTACTGAATATGTCCGATTTTGTTTAAGAGGTAATTACAGGTTCGTTTATTTCAGAAAAAAAAAATTTAAATTTAAAGGGTATTTGTTTTAATTTTTTTTTAAATTATTTTATTAAAAAAATTATTAATTTGAATAAAGCTTTAAATGAGTTTTCAGGTCAAACCAAACTTTCAAAAAATTAGACCAAACTGAAAGAAAAAGAATAGGTGTAAGTCAGACTGAGGTTTTT
Organism: Cicer judaicum; assembly: GCA_037974835.1. Classification (NCBI taxonomy): domain Eukaryota; kingdom Viridiplantae; phylum Streptophyta; class Magnoliopsida; order Fabales; family Fabaceae; genus Cicer; species Cicer judaicum. The sequence continues at coordinate 19,054,434 of JBBPBS010001017.1, forward strand.
AAAGTCTGGTCTAACCTATTCTTACATCTACTATAGATATCTCATGAAATTAAAAAAAAAAAAAAACATTTAACATATACATTTTATTATAAAATATATTGATTAGTTTTAAAAAGAAAATATATACATTGCACAAATTTCTTAAAATATATCCAATGATATTCGAATTTCTCTAAAAAAATTTAACGTTTTCTTCTATGAATTTGCAATTTAATTTTGATTTGAATACCAAACATGTTTCCATATTTTTTTCACAACTACTGACAATTACACGTAATTCATCTAAAAAATTTATTTGATAACTATGTACATCATGATTCTCAGTGATTTGTAACTTTAATTATAATTATTTAAAAAATCATGCATATAGCAATATTTTTTTTACTGTTGGATGTTTTGTAACATAAATTAAAGAATTAAACCTCCCAATAGAGAGAGCTATTTTTATGGAGCAGTGTATTTGTCAACGCAGATTGTGAGAATATGCTCAACATATCATCCATACAAGGACGGTTTCTTCTCAATACTTCTCTTCTACCAAATTTCTCTTTTCGAGGTGCACACTCTTTTCTTCATCTTGTCTTGGTTTGAACATTTTATCAAACATTTGGTGGGTCAATAAATTAAATAAATTTTCGTTGTCTTTAACCCTTTTTACATAAGTCCACTTTAGTTTCTTGCTTAAAAATGCTTCCTTTGATGACATTCAGCAATAAAAATGCTTACTTCATATGGTATTTGTACTTTTGATGGTCAATTTTATACCAAATTTAGTTCTACTCGTTGAAGTTTGAGATGGGTCTTTGTTAATTGTCATTAGTGTTTAATAATGGAGATGTATTGTCCGTGTAAATTATACATCGACGTCCAATGAAAACTCGTGTTATTGTCACATAAGTCTACTTTGAAACCACTATTTGGAAATATCCGCAAAATGGTGGATTCTTATTAGACTTTAGTGTAAAACTGGTTTACATTGACAATGCATGTTTCCTTTTCTCTTGCAGTTAATGTTATTGTTGGGTTTTTGTTGATAGCACTGATTGAACCAATGTTACTATTATTTCAGGGGTGTGTAGGTTGGCACTTGGTCGACGTTTGCAACAGAGTCAAGGGATTAGAAGAAGGGGTTTCTCCAAAAACATGGCTTGGAGTATGGATAGATGTGAGTTGGGTCTTGAAGTCAAGATTGGGGTTGTTCATCCTGCAACGGATGCTTATGCTGCAGAGGCAGTTGAAGCTTTGAAAGCTGGGAAGGTCATTGCTGTTCCCACTGATACACTATATGGATTTGCTTGTGATGCTTGGTATACTTCATTTTTTGTTTCTGGCATCTAGTTTTTTCATATATCTTTGTATCTTATATTTTTCAGGAATAGCTTAATACAGTTTCTGTTTCTTGTGTTCAAAAACTTGTTTAAGTGGCCGTTTGACATACTTCCTACCATACACTGATAATCAGTATCCAGCCATCTGGTCTAATGAATTAGGTACTGAAGTACTTAAGTAAATGACAATCTAGGAGGGATTAACATACCAAAGTAATATTTGATAATGACTAAAAATCTAAACAAAACACTAGCAATGTGCAATATACAGCAGAAAAACTTTACGTAGTTACATTAATTTCTGGTATAGTTGAACAGTAGACTGCTATAGGACACCAACAAGCATTAATGTGTAGCAGCAACGGTACACCCGAAACCTATAGACTTCTCAACATAGAATTTACAAGGTCTATGGCACCATGCAGAAAGAGTTGTGGAAATCAATGGTTGAGTTATCTGCAGATTTTGTTAACAAACCCTTGCCAACAGCATTGGTGAGGTCTAAGAGAATATTTTTGCTTTAAGAAGATGATTTTATGAAGTAGTTAAGAATCTCTATAAACTAAATGATTTTCCTTGAGCGAGTTAAGTGAATCCAAACTTAGGTACACATTTTAAGCTACTCAATGGACAGGAAGTGGTTGTTATTGTTAAAGTTTGATGGCATGGCATCAAGACAGTCATATACTTGAAGTTTGCTTGTACTATCCATTGGGATATATGGATATAAAGGTCAATGGAGGCTTTAAAATGATTTTTGTTACCTACATTTTTCAATGCTTTAAAAATCTGAAGTCAATTGTTGACTATACCATTTAGGGAGGTTTACGATGTGAGCAGACTATCAAAAAGTGATTTGCAAGTTTTTCTTGCACAGAGAATTACATGGGCTCCAATTGGTTTATAAAACTAGTGTCTCCAAAATCTCATTTGCACTGCACCACTATCATATATTTAGACCTATTATTATTATTCAATCGCTTTCTGAATGATTAATAATTGTTTGTTACTTTTGGGGCATTTTGGCAGCTCATTGGAAGCAGTTAACAGGATTTACGATATTAAAGGTCGTAAACATACAAGCCCACTAGCTATTTGTGTTGGTGACGTATCAGATATAGACCGTTTTGCCGTCACTGATCATTTACCTTGTGGTCTCCTTGATGACCTACTACCAGGGCCCGTTACAGTTGTACTACGACGAGGTTTGTATGTCATATTTGTATTTATTGTATATAATGGAGTATAAAACTTATGATAGTACTTAGACAATATATTTAAATCAATTAATTCACAAAATTTGTTTAAAGCAATGATATTCTTGTATCTACATTCCCTTTGTAAGTCTGATTGTGTGCTTGGATATTACAGGCGAGTCTAGTGCTCTTGAACGAAGTTTGAACCCAGGATTTGATAGTATAGGTGTTAGAGTACCTGATTGCAATTTCATCCGGAACATTGCCCGTGGTTCAAGAACTGCCGTGGCTCTTACCAGCGCAAACCTTAGTGGACAACCAAGTAGTGTTTGTGTCAAAGATTTCGATAAACTATGGGAACACTGTGCTTCTGTTTATGATGGCGGTTTGCTTCCATCAGGTCGTGCAGGTTCAACAGTTGTGGATCTCACTATACCACACAAATACAAGATACTTAGACCTGGAAGGTTAGCTTGGCTAAACTTCTTTTTGCTGCATTATTTAAAATTAAAACATAGACTGTACTTTTATGTCATGCAGATGCTAAAATCTATTTCTGTTACGTAATCTTCTTTTATAATATAGGAAGGAGGTGGTGAGATTTTTGTGTTTTAGTATTTCAATTTTTACCATGAATATCTAAAAATTAATTTTTATGTTTTAAAATTTCCCACTAAGGTGCCCTTGCCTGTGCAAAATGCATATGAAGTAATGAAACAGTTATTATAATTTCCGTTTGAATCCTTTGAAGTGATAAAAAAGTGGCTCAAAAGTCAAAACTACACATTTTGTGAGATAGAAGAATATCTATCGACTGAGGTTACTTGTTTGAAAGAAACCAGTTCTTGGATTACTATGCATTTGATATTATATAAATATGAATTTTATGTTGCATAAAAATGCATTGATATTTGATAGTGTTCTTGTTCACCTGCTATTTGCAGTGCAAGGGAAGAGACAGTTGCCATCTTGGAGAAGTATTCTTTTGTTGAGACAGCGTGACTGCTTTAATTAGTTGTGATCCGTCTGCAGTTCCATGTTCTAGGCGAAAATGTTTCACTTGCAAAAACCAATTCTATTGCTTATGACATTGTGAGGAACTATCTACAAGCTAATTTATTTCCGTTAACTGTGTATAACATATGTACTATATATTGAGTCATGATAAACTTCTTCTCCGTTATTGTGTCTTTTTTATTTCTATCTGTAAGGGATTTATGTAGGTTTCTGAAAAATAAGTGCACCACCCAACCAGACCTATGTATATGATAATAAATTTATGTGGCTTGTCATATCAGTTTATGAAACTATATTCCTTGCACTCATCATATATAGGTAATTGCTGTTCTCGGGTTTCTGGTTTCTGATCTAATATCGAAAGCTTACAAAAAGTGGTTAGTGAAGACATTTTCATATGAGGAAGCTTTATATTTTGTCTTCACTGCCTATGTTCAAATCCAAAATCAAACCTGCAAAGTCTTCTGCACAATCCTATTGCTTAGAGTGGATTTGATTTTTAATTTGGTAGAGAACTTGAGCACACGAGCTTTTGGAAATTGAGGGTTGTGAAACTTGTGATCAATTGATCTTTCTTCAACTTTGTTCTAACCAAGAATTTAATGTTTAAATGGGTGGCCAGTATGTTAGTTGCCATTCATGTGGTTGGGGAAAAGTTAATAGATTCACCAACTATTTGTAAAAGGTTGGCTAGGAAACTACAACAACTCAAACTCACTGTTGAATTGATGGCTTTATCTTTGACAATGTTTTCGTGGTTGTTCATGACATAGTTCTTGTATGAGAGTTTATTATTGTCACCTCTAGACAATTTCTTCTTCCTATCCTTTTCTCACGTGCTTTAAGGGAGTATTGTTACAGAAAATTAATATAGGTTTTTTTTTTTAGTTTGTTATATATTTATTTATTTGTGAGTGAAAATGTTTTAGAGTATCCTATTAAGTCACTTTGTAAATGTTTCAGCTATATAACTAGGTCAATTATCTTGACAAAAACAACTCACATTTCAAACAAATTTATCTTCTCTCATCATGCACTAGAACTTATGCATTTGTCTTTACTATTGAGAATTGACTTTTACTCGAGTCATTCATAGTATCCGAACTTCTTGTCTCACGTTCTTGAGAGTGAAATTATAGCAACTTGAAACAAAACGATGAAACACCATGCTCGGAGTGGAGAAACAATTCTGTTTTTTGTTAATAGAGTTAAAAGGAATTTAAAAAAAATGATAATGGTGTGCATTTTGAGATTTAAAGGAGCAATTTGAGAAAAACAATTTAAAAGACCAAACTGAAAAATGAATTAAATTTAAACGACATCGAACATTATTTAGTCAACAAGTTAATGTGGCAAAATTTTGACTTAATATTGGATCTCATTGTAAAATAAATTTAAACGACATCGAATATAATTTCAATTTAGCACATGGAGATTATATTTTCATGTGAATATAATCAAAATTATTTAATTACATCAAAAAATAATCAAAATTATTTAATTATGATTGACTTAAAGTGGAACTTTGTTGACAACTAAAATTGATCAGTGATAACTGAGTACCGTAGCATAGTTTTCAACGAAATATATTTATAAATACCACGACGTTGAAGTTAATAAAAGTTGAATAGAGTGAGAAGTATTTTAGATAAAGCTGCAATAGTTAAGGATGTGATATTGACCACAATAAAATTCGCAATTGGGATTTCATAAACCTCCCATTAGAGAATATCTATTGAAATATTCACTCACCTCAAGGTGCCACTGCTACAATTCACTTCACTAGAGTTTTTTTCTCTATACTGATGAAATCCATGTTGTTTTGGGTCTGTCCATTTTGTCACTGGTGTATCAAACTGATTATACATCTTTCTTTGCTAGCTTAATTAACATATATCTTGTGTTGATCTAGTGAGTTATTAATATTTTTGTGGTTTCTAAAAAAAAACCATGTTATGTATGTTATAAAAAATAATTGTTAATGATAAAGAATCATTTTAGTCTCTAAAACATTATGGCACCCAATTTAGTGCATAATTGTTTTTACATTATGCACTAAATATGAACAGAACTTCTCTAGAATAACATAACGTTCTACACTAATATAAATAAATTAAATATAATATTTACATAAAATAATTTATATTTTCTTTTTTATGTATGTAAAATAACTTAATATTGCATTTATAGTAGAAAGTGAATCTTTATAATTTTCGTCTTAAATTATATATGATATTATGAGTTTAATTCTATATCAATTATGTCAATTTTAATAATAACTATATTATCTATCTGTTAAAAAAAGTCATGTGTAATTTATTTCAGTGTTACACAGTAACGCATAAATAAAATACCAATGTAACGGTTTCTACACCAAATTTCAATAAAAATTTAATATTTTGCAGTTAACTTTACATTGCAATCTCAAAGTGAACATGCATAATAATTTCATACCAACTCTTACAGGATGTTAGTATAAAACATCTATATTTTATTTTATTTTGATAAATTTACATGCATCTTTGGGTAATAATTATCATTTCTTCTATAAATAAAAAACTACTACTATTAAAAAGTGTCTATATTTATTGAATTCAAATACAAATACTAATTAATCTACCTACATTTGATTTGAATTTTATTACTTCAAAAACAACCTTAAATTAATTCCTTAATGGTGCGAGAAGGAGAAAATTACCATTTAATTAAGGGTAAATTTTTTATATGAAATAAAAAGATTATATATAGAAAATATAAAAAAGAAATAGAAAAAATCTATTGTGTAATAGTTT
>JBBPBS010001017.1:19061084-19093718 GCA_037974835.1 Cicer judaicum
AAAATTTATCTCACTCTTGTATACTTATGATTATTACAAATCAAAACTTCTTCTTAGTTACTTTATTGAAAAAATTATGAGAATTTCAAATTTTAATCATATTGATTTAAAATTAAAATTATTAATATAAAATTAAGTCTATTATTTTCATTTAACTCAAAGGAATGTAAAATGCATTTTATTAAATAAATATTAAATAAAAAATTAATGTATTTAACTTAATAAGATGTATCACCAACTCGAATATTCATTTTGTCATATATCATTGAGGACTAAGGAAGAGAAAAAAATGTTATATAGTTTTGGCTATAATTGGTTAGAGAGTCCTTTTAAAAAATATATATATACATATCAATATCAAGCATGGAATATTTGATTCACCTGAATGTAATCAATTTATTAAAGCATGTACAGCGGTGAAATTAAAATACATTATGACGTAAAAAAATCCAGACCCTAGAGTAGTTAAAATTTCAAGACTAGAATGAATAAATTTCCACAGTCTAGTTTGACTGAGAATTCGGAAAGAAAATTGGAATTCTTAACAGTTTCAAATCTTAAAAACCCAGTCGCAATCGTTCAGAGATTATGAAAAATAAATAATAATCAAATTAAGGGACAAAATAGTATGATGAATGAATGCTAAATACTAAATTACTAAATTATAGTATAACCTGTAGCAAAAACTCAATGAATGCAAAGCATATAAAGCCATCGAAGTTTCTAGAGAAGTTCTGTTCTTGCTGCGTATCCATACTCAGACCTCTGAATGTTTTGTCGACGCTTCTTCATCACAATCGCTCCCAATGCAACCACGCTTACTCCTGCGATCACTCCAACCGCTATCCCTGCCTTTTTGCCAGAACTCATTCCTCCATCTGTTGATTTTTCGTCATCATCGCCGACGCCGGTGTGGCTAACTCCGGTATCAGCCGCATCATCTGGAGACGGAGAAGGCGAAGGAGAAGATGAAGGTGAGGTCTCAGGAGAAGGTGCTGGTGGCGAATCAGGATGAGGAGGCGTCGCCGGAGATGGAGATGGCGGTGAACTTGCCGGAGAAGAGTTCGTAACAGGATTAGGAGAAGGAGAAGGAGATTTAACGGATGAATGCGGCGTCGGAGCCGGCGAATCAGCGGATGAAGCGATGTTGACTAGTAAAGAAAGAAGGAGAAGAATTGAGAATCTTGCAAGTGCTTGATTCGCCATTGATTTGAGATGAAGAAGGTGAGAAACCGTGAATTTGAACCGAAGAAATTTGGATCTAGAATTGAATTGAAATGACGGTGAGGAATGGAAGAGAAGAAGAATAAAAACGGCGTCAACGTCAAACCGTTTGAACGGAACGGAAAAACTATAAAATGGATCTGAAAAAGAGGCGAGAGTAAGACAGCAATGATAGTGGGGTTTTTAAAAGAGGGAGACCTCGATACTCGGATGAATGGAGGGTGATGATTGGATTCAAATCTTAATGAGGGGCCACTGATGTAAGACACGTGGATATCTTATTGATTTTTGGAAAAGTAACGATAATAATGTATAGTGGAAAGTTGGAAGTTTCGTGAGGAAGTGAATGTCAAATGGGAAATTGGAAATTGGAAATGGGAAATGGGAAATGGGAAGCACTTGTTCATATGCAGCTTGATACAGCTCTCACTAATTAATTACCAAACTTGTGTTTGGGAATGCAATTAGTGACTTTATAGTGGAAAATTCATGTGAGATTAAAGTAACATATTATAGTTTTTAGATTTTAGCATGAAAATTGCATTAGAATGCAACAGTTGATGAGTTATCGTGTTTCTAAATTGTAGTTTTTATGTTTGGAGTTGATTGATTTTATTGGTGTAAATTCGATTTTTAAAATATTTAATTGATTTTGACTAAAATTAATTTTATTTTTGAAATTTATATTAATTTGAATGTAGAATTTACAATTTTTAAATTTTTTAATATAATATTTATATTTAAATTTATTATTTAATTTATTTTTACACATAAATTATTTTATATTTTATTTATTTTGTAAAAAATTTATTTTATAAGATTTATTTTTATTACGGTAAAAACAAATATACATACTTTTCCTCCTCTCTCAAGTATAAAAATAAAAATCACTGAACGAAAGATATTACACTTTTAAAAGAAAAACATGTTACTCTTAATATTTATTTCGGTAAGAAAGATTTTCAAAAGAAATATACAGTAAGAAAGATATTACACTTTTAACTTTCTTAATTATTTATATAATTTTTACACCCCAAGTTTATTAGGGATTATTGTTTTCCTAAAATTTATTTTTTTCCGTATTCTAAGAAAATTTATTTAATAATCGCTAGGTGTATTTTTGGAAAAAAAATTGTTCTAACTCATTTGAATGTAGATCTTTAATATATAGGATTAATTTTTTATAAATAAAAGTAAAAATATTTTATATAGTAATATAAGAAGAAATACTTATTAGCGTGAAACAAAATTATTTCACGAAGTAGGTGGTAACGTTTCAATCGTTCAACGAATTTATTCATTGACTAATGGGTCATGGATTCCACCAAATTCAGGAATAGCATCCCCTAAATTAAATCATTTCAGTATCTTGCATTTCTCTACTAAACAAATAGAAAGTAGGCTAACACACAAAGGTTAAAAAGGACATTTGAATAGTTTCGGGTGTTTCCTAAAAGTCGCATTCATAATATAATAGGCTAATAGCGTTGTCGTCTAAATATATAGTTAAAGAAAACTATATTTTTAAGAAATGCATTTAAGCACAAAAATTTGGTTTGCATCTGATTTTAAACGTAAACTTCAACAATTTGAAGGACATACTTATCTTTTATCAATTGGTTTGAGCGTATTAGATATAGTTACATTAGTAAACTTAATCAATTTATATTGTTTTAGTTTGTTAGCAAGAGTAACTATTTGAGTTAGATTAGTTAGAGCAGTTACATTGTTTTCTTTTAGTAATTGATTACATATAAATTACTTGTAATATACGATTATTATTAATCAATGTTAATAGAGGAAATTTAATAATATGCCATAACAGTAATATGGTATCAGAGCTAAAGCAATTCAATCCATTAAACCTGTCTATGTTTTGTTTCCTAATGGCATGAATCTGTTTGCACATTTTTCTGACACCATTTTCTTTACACCAACATTTTTTTTAACTGATGTTTTATTCATTCTCCAATTTAGATTTAGCCTAATTTCTATTTCTAAATTGACTAGAAATCTCAATTGTCAATTGGTCTTCTCACATGATTTTTGTGCGATTCAGGATATGGTTACCAAGAAGATGATTGGGAATGTGGAGCTTCATAATAATCTCTACATCCTTAATCACTCCCCCTCTAGACATAATTTTCCTAATAGCTTTCATACCATTTCAAACACTAGATTTGCCACTAATGTAAATACTGTTTCTTGTAATTCTTTTGATCTTTGGCACTTTCGATTAGGTCACCCATCATTTACTGTTTCCAGCACTATGTCTAAACAATTTCCTTACATTTCTATCAATAAAGATTTAATTTGCAATTCTTGTCATTTGGCTAAACAATGTAAATTGCCTTTTTCTTCAAGTACTACTAAGACTTTACATGCATTTGATCTTGTACACATGGATATATGGGGCCCTGTTAATACAATTTCTTTAGAAGGCTTTTCTTATTTTCTATCCATTGTAGATGATTTTACATGGCACACATGAGTTTTTCTTATGAAAACTAAATCTGAAACAAGAACCTATATTAGGGATTTTATTTCTTATGTTTCCAATCAATTTCCATGTACCATCAAAACTATTAGAAGTGATAATGGCTTAGAATTTCTAATGTCTGAGTTTTATTCTTCATTAGGAATTATTCATCATACTTCATGTGTTGAAACTCCTGAACAAAATTCTATTGTAGAACGTAAACATCGGCATATCTTAAACGTAACACGTGCTCTTCTATTTCATGCTCATTTGCCTAAATGCTTTTGGTCTCATGCTTTAAAACATGTTGTTTACATCATTAATCGGATTTGCACCCCTATATTGAATCTTAAAACTCCTTATGAAATGTTATACAATATTCCTCCAACATTTACTGAATCGAAGGTTTTTGGTTGTTTGGCATATGCTGCCACTTTAACTCATGCTCGCACCAAATTAGACCCCCGTGCAAGACAATGCATTTTCTTAGGACTTAAAATTGGCACAAAAGGTTACATTTTATTTGATTTACATACCCGTGCTACTTTCGTTTCTAGAAACGTTATTTTTTATGAATCTACTTTTCCTTATCCTCAAGATCATGTTTCTGCCCCTGTTTTAGATAACGACACTAACATTGATGATGTTCTTACTTTTGATAATTCTGCTGTAATGAATCCCTTGACACATAATTATTATTCTGCTTCCGTTATGCATCCTGATGTTTCCCATGTTGCCCCCCCTTCTCATGATCCTCCTTGCATAAATGATTCTATTGCTCATCATACTACTCTTGACCATGATTCTTTAAGAAGATCTGTTAGGCATCGTCACCCCCCTACATATTTAAATGATTTTCAATGTAATGCTGCTTTGCGTCATGATAATTTGCCCCCATTACATTCCTTATCTACTGTTTTATCTTATCATAAATTTTCCCCATCTCACTTTAAGTACATTAACGCTATCACTGTTAGTCATGAACCATCTCATTATAAACATGCTATTAAACATGATGAATGGATTAAAGCCATGGAGGCTGAACTAGATGCTTTAAATAATAACAACACTTGGGTGATAACTGAGTTACCACAAGGTAAAAAGCCCATTGGTTGCAAATGGGTATATAAAATTAAACACAAATCTGATGGCAGCATTGAAAGGCATAAGGCGCGATTGGTTGCCAAGGGTTTCAATCAAATTGAAGGTATAGACTATTTTGACACTTATTCTCCGGTTGCCAAACTAACCACTGTAAGATTACTACTTGCCTTAGCTTCTTCTAATAACTGGTTTTTACATCAATTGGATGTGCATAATGCCTTTTTACATGGGGGCTTGGATGAGGAGGTTTATATGAACCTACCTCTGGGTATGTCCACTACTCATCCAAACCATGTATGCAAACTTTTAAAATCACTTTATGGGCTTAAACAATCTAGTAGACAATGGTTTTCTAAATTGTCCACTGCCTTACTTTCCAAAGGATATATTCAATCTTCCTCCGATAATTCCTTATTCATTAAACGAGTTCATCATTCTTTCACTGCCCTTCTTATTTATGTTGATGATGTCATTATTGCAGGTAATGACATCAACGAATGCACAGATATTAAATCATTCCTCAACTCCAAATTCAAGATCAAAGATCTAGGGGACTTGAAGTATTTCCTTGGTTTGGAAGTATCAAGATCAAAGCTAGGAATCCACATTTTCCAACGCAAATATGTTCTGAACTTGCTGCACAATGCTGGCCTGCTTGCCTCTAAACCAGCTTCTACACCTATTTTAAAAGGCATCAGACTCACTTCCACTACCGGAACCCCACTTTCCGATCCTTCTCCGTACCGACGCCTAGTGGGACAACTCATCTACCTTACAAACACAAGACCAGACATTAGCTTTTCAGTTCAACAATTAAGCCAACATATGTCTTCTCCAACTGACACTCATTTCGAAGCTGCCATACGTGTACTCAAATACCTCAAATCATCACCTGCGAATGGTATCTTTATGTCTGCCTCTTCTCGCATTCAGCTCAAAGGATTCTCTTATTCTGACTGGGCCACGTGCCCAGAAACCCGTAAATCTATAAGTGGATATTGTATTTTTCTTGGTGATTCTTTAATATCCTGGAAATCTAAGAAACAGGCCACAGTTTCCAGAAGTTCTTCTGAAGCAGAATATCGGGCCATGGCTTCCGCAGTATGTGAAATACAGTGGCTGACTTATCTCCTTCAAGACCTTCAAACTGATTTTACAGCACCAGCTCTCCTATATTGTGACAGTCAATCTGCCAGACACATTGCAGCCAACTCTTCATTTCACGAACGCACCAAGCACATAGACCTTGATTGTCACCCGTCCGCGAGAAACTCCAACAGAAGTTGTTTCATCTTCTGCCTGTCAGTTCTGCCCAGCAGTTGGCAGATATCTTCACCAAAGGTTTCGATCCCAAACCATTTCAAAATCTTTGTTCCAAGCTAGGCTTAATGAACTTATGCGCTCCAGCTTGAGGGAGGCTATTAGATATAGTTACATTAGTAAACTTGATCAATTTGTATTGTTTTAGTTTGTTAGCAAGAGTAACTACTTGAGTTAGATTAGTTAGAGCAGTTACATTGTTTTCCTTTAGTAATTGATTACATATAAATTACTGGTAATATACCATTATCATTAATCAATATTAATAGAGGAAATTTAATAATATGCCATAACAGTAATAGAGCATGTAGTCAATAATAATTTGTAATTGTTAAAATAAGTTAAACTTAAACTATATATAATTTGGCTTGTTTGGTTGATGGGTTGTTCAATTATGTGTGTATGTATATAATTGATATATTGATTAGTATTAGTATTGTCAGCTAATATTATCATGATTGTTTATCACTAGTTCTATCTAATCTCAATTGTTAGTTAAATATGTTTGTGATAGTTAGCCTTTTATGATACAATTTTGTGTTGCTGATATTTTATTGAAAATTACTTACAACTAATAATAATTATGTATAGTATAATAGAAATTTTTTATAGACCTAATTTATATTAACATTTTTCAATTAAATAATTATTTTATTTAAAAAAATATTATTAAAATGTTAAAGATCTAATTTATTTTTGAATTATGTGATTTAAACTAGCGAGTTATTTTCAAATTTAAATTGGTTTGAGTTTGACTAAAAAAAATGTTTGAATCGAACTCAAATTAACTTTTACGTTGAACTAATTCTTATTGAATTAAATCAGGTTATATTCAACTCAACTAATTTTCAATCATATTTTCTACATGAATGTATGTGATAGAGTTTAGTCGGTATTTTAATATATTAGTTGTTAATTTAATTTTTAATGTTTTTATAATCTTCTTAAGATCCTTATGGATGGTTGCCTTATCATGCTGACATGTGTGATCGTTGTTTAATTTTCTTGATCAATTTGATAAATTGATGAATTATGAACTAGATCTTGACGATGAATTAGAACTAATGAACTCTTTATTTCAAATCAGAAAATAGAACTACAAGAAATAGATTGATGCAATTTTGCACCAAATGAACAAAACTAAGAATTGCAATGTTAAATTGAACATACACAATTGTTAACTAAATTCAGAGTGAAAACTCTTCCTGAGACTGAAAGAATGAATGCAACTTTAAAATATCACTAATATTAGATGAAATGATTGCAAGTTTATTTCACTCTAATACTATCAAGAGTTTTTGCCTTCTATGTCTGCGTCAACATTACTAGTTGGACTTTATATATTAAACAATTACATTTCAGCAGTAATTAAGAAAATAAGTTACAGTTAATTAATTGAAAATTAATAGCTCAAAATAAATTGATTGTTTTACAAGTAACCATCCTAAGTTGATCTCTAAAGTCTTCGATTTAAGTATCACTTATTAACAAAAATGACAATTAAATGATACCTTTTACCAAAATTGTTAATCAGGACATCTTTTTTACCAGCTTTGGGAAATCTAGGTGACTTTTAAAATCTCATTGCTTACTCTTTTACTAAACAAAAAACGTTTCCTTCTTTAAAAGGACATTATTTACAAAGAAGTTTTTCAACAATACGATGCAATTCTAGCTCTTTTTGGTTTGTTTCATCCAATTTTGTGGTGGCTTTTTCTTAATATCATCACTCTTTATAATAATCCTATAATTTCTGCAAAGGAAAATTCTCGTGGAAATTAAAAGCAATTCAACTTTAAAAGCAATTCAACTAATCAAATTACTCATTAATTCAAGATTTCGAGAGACATGGATTTTGTCGTATATACTCTTATATGATTTTCTCCACCCGAAACAAATATTTTTTTAATGTTATAATATACTACAATCTAATCTTATATCGAAAAATACTTGAGTGGCAACAAAATTTTAGACATAAAATTTGGACTCACATCATTTATTTTTCTATATATTTAATTATTTGAAAAATACACATTATAACTAATTCTTTTTTCTATGTTATTTATTTATTTGTAAGTGTGTTCAAATGTTGACTCTAAAATCTTGTGATCACACAAGAGTTTCTCTCCTATAATACACTACCAATAATACTTCAACACGCAACCTATAACAATCAATACATGATTTTAAATTTACGAAATACTGCATGAAGGCACAACATTTAGAGTGAAACACTTTTACATTTTAGTTTTTTAAAATTGTTGTAGAAATTTGATTTTAAAAATTGTTTTAAAGAATGGAATTATAAAAAATCTTATTTGAGATACTTGTTTTTAAAAACACTTAGACATGAGAAAAAGAGAAAATTTATTTGATAATTTAATTTTTTAAAACAGGTTTTGAATAGAGAACTAAAAAAAATGTAATACAATTTTCAAAATCTATTTTTCTTTATATTAAATAATAAAAGTAATAATAGAGGAATTCAATTAATAACATTTAAATACAAATAAAATATTTTAGTGAAATTAATAAATATATTTTTATTAAAATATTTTAATAAATACTTGTTCATTATTGTTCACTTCCTTAATTTTTTTATAAAATAAGGTTAATTGCAAGTGAATAGAGTTTTAAATTTAACTCTAATATAAAAATATATTATTTGATTTCTATTTTTAAAATTCAATTGAAGAAAAAGATATATAAAAATTTAACATATATATTATTCACCAAGAACATAAAAATTAAGCCGAACCAACACAAATATTTAGGAAATATCCACCAACATTGTATATAATAAAATTTAAAAGATAGTAACTTGTGCAACTAAATGTGATGTTATATCCACGTCTTATCTCTAATACGATTCCTACTCATTATTGTTTCAATCGCACCTTCATCAGATAACCTAGTTAAGTTATCGTTGGAGCTTATTCCTTCTATGTCTAGACCTTCATTCATCCTCTCAAGTTCCATAGGATCCATTGCATCCCATATGTTGAATAATTCATCTGGTAAATTCCACTTACGTATGTAGTTATGAATAGTACAACAAGTTATCACTATAAGTCTTTGTCTGGAGGCTCTATAAGGAGACATCAACTTCAAAATAGGAAATCTATTTTTCAACACACAAAAAAAACACTCAATTGTCATCTATAGAGATGAGTGTCTGTAGTTAAATAACTCTTCGGGACTCCTAGGTTGTCTACATTGACCTCTATATTATTGGGCATGATATCTTTCACCCCTATAAAGCGGAAGCAAACCTCAAATACATGGATGCCTAAAATCAATGAGATAAAATGAACCTTCGTAAAAAAATATGTTAGCTTTACTAGTTAAATTCATCGACATGTTGTAATTTTATTATGATATGACCATTTACCTCTAAGTGGCCAAGAAAATCTTGCATTTGAATTTGTAATTACACCAAAAAACTTTTGAATCGCGTGCACTTCCACCTGGAATATACATATGTAAAATCATGTTGAAATCACAAGCACACGTGACATTTTGCGTGATTGTTGTCCTTCTACCTCTACATGAAATTTGTTTCTCTGCGAGAACCCATGCACTTATATGTGTATCATCTATTGCACCCATTCAACTATATAAAGCATAACATAAACAAATAGAATCAGAACAAAATAATAAAGATAAGTGCATCGAACTCAAATAGTTTTGATAATATGATATGCATACCTTGGACCAAGGATAATATTTTGAATTATTCTTAATTCTTTCAAGAAACTCTACATACTCTTATTTTATGAGTTTTTTTCCCAATAGACACACTACCTTTAATACTACCTTGAAATTATGCGAGACTGTTTATGTAGAATGCTGAAAACGGTTTGAAACGACTCTATGACAAACATTATGCCCAATTATGAATAAAAAAGTGGCAACCTTCTCTTCAACAAGTACATCTCTTGAATCACTTAGATAGTTCTTCCCTCTTAATTCATTACAAAAATTATGAAAACATTCCTTCTTCATTCGAAATAAATTAAAATAGCTTGATTCAGATTATTTATTACTTCAGTAACAAATTCATGACCAGATAATGAAGATGTAATAACCTTTCCTTGATTAAAGAATTTATGATGATAGTCACAAATCACATTACTAATAAGAAATTCTACAAAATCATCATCGCTTTCATCATAAGTAGAATCATCACTTGTATCAACATCAAATCTTGCTACAACCTGTCATACAATTTCATAACAACTTTAAAGAACAAAATGATTCATAAAAGATTTGATAACATAACAAAACAATTCAAAACAACTCATAAAAAATGCATATCCAATCACTATCACCACATATTCAAGTAAAATGTTATCCTTAAAGTCTAAGTACTCATCTACGTTTCTTCTCTTTAGACATTGCGATAAACATTTCCCTCCAATCAAGATCCTTAAACTTTTCTAGGGTTTTTCTATAGATGTCATCTAGAATGCCTTATATCTCTTCAAGAGCAGCCACACATTAGTAAGAGAGAACAATCAGATGTTACATGCGAGGTAGGCTCAACACTCATATTCCTACTCTTAACCCTGCTATACTTTTCTGCTCTCGCCAAATATACTTGAGCCCATGCCGCAAGCGCATGTCTTATTTGTTTTGATGTTGACTCTTTTTTGGATATTACTTGTACTTTTTGTTTTCCACTTCGTAAGAAAATTTCAATTGCTTGTATATCATCGTCTAAATCATATTTATCAACACGTACACGACTTGCACTTTCAATGTTAAGGTATTGATTATCAAACTCATTTTCTTCATCAGATTTGGTGGGTCTTATGTAGATGAATGGTGAAGTACTCCAGTAGCATTATTTTTGTTGAATATGATTTTCAACAACTTATAATGGTCACATCATTTCTTTTGAAATTAAGAAGCTTTCAAATGTATCTGAAACAATACAAGCATATCATCAATTATGAGAAAATTTAAATAGTAAGATAAAAACATAAATAGAGTTATGTTGACACGTCGTTAAATATGCAAGCTAAATGAAGCCTACATGTATTAATTATGCATACTGAAAATAATGTCATAAAAGATATATTAGTAGTATTATAAAATCCAACCATCTACTTTATGAGTTAGTGCATCTCGTGCTCCATCAGTATCATATAAGAACTAGAGTATTTTTATTGCTTCAAGAAGATTGAAGAGTATATAACCACAAATTATACTTATTGCTTCAAGTTTTAAATTCATAAAGTATTGAATTTAATTGTTAGGATTTGCATTCTTTTTAACCTTATTAATGTTTTGTTCTATCTATTATCTTTTTATTAATTAGGTGTACGAGATAAACTACTTGTTATATACTTTAGGTTGTTTTAAGTCATATGAAAAACTGTCCAATAGTTACTCTACATTATTGCATTTCCTTCTTTCTGTTTCTCTGTTCTCCTAGAACAGACGTAAGCTCATTTTACTGCAACACAAGTAACGAGTATAACATTACACAAAAAAGGTAAAAAGTGTGGTAATTTACTAGAATTATATTTGTGGGTTATTCAATCAAAAATTTATGTTTGATTAGCACCTTAAGTACACTTAAACACTTTTTTATTCCTGCTCACATATAGGATTGGTTTGTGAAGCGGTTCAATGCTGCAGTGTTTGAAAATGAGCTCAAACGGTATACCACAGAGACTCATGAAGGCAAAATCAATTACACCATTTCAGACCAAATGATGCAATTTGTTAGAGCAAACAAAATCATAGATAGAGGACACAATATATTTTAGGAAGACTTTAAATACACTCATGCATGGGTTATTAACCTTACATCTACCCAATTACAATTTGCTGAAAATTCTCAAATACAAAGTCTAATGAACCAGTACAAACAAGTGTTCATACACTGGAATGTCAGCAATGAAATGCTTCATTTTGATTTCTATGAACAAAGGCTTGGAACCAATGCTAAATTTCATTTCTTTGAAGCAGCACATGAATCGGATCCATTAGCAACTCTGTTTATGAATGACTTTCATGTTGTGGAAACTTGCAATGATGTGAATTCTGTTGTTGATGCGTCTATCTTAAGGATAAGGGAACTAAGACAACATGGTGTGTTTATGGATGGAATTGGATTGGAGGGTCATTTTACAAAACCAAATCTTCCACTTATCAGAGTTATCTTAAATAAGTTGGCAACATTGGGTCTTCCAATTTGGCTTACTGAGATTGATATAAGCAAGACACTTGATAAAGATACTCAGGTAATGTAACTAGATAGAGCTATTCAAGTTTTTATAAAAATGAATAAATAAACTAGCAGTAAAATAGTATGTGTGAATAGGCATATCCTCAAAATACTAAGCATGGATTACAATTTCAAAATGTAATTGTTAATGAACAAAAATCAGATAAGATTTTAATCGATAACTATAATTTCAAATATCAATTTTTCTATTAAGTCAAATTACATTGTTGCGCTTTTTTGCTTAGCTGAATTTCATTGATGTCCTTCTTTATAATGTGAAGGCAATTTGTTTGGAACAAGTTTTGAGTGAAGGTTTCTCACACCCTTATATGAATGGGATAATGCTTTGGACCGCACTTCATCCAAATTGGTGCAATCAAATATGTCTCACAGACAACAATTTAATAAAAAAATTATGTTTGATTAGCACCTTAAGTTCACTTTTTTTTTTTATTTAGTTTCAATTTCTATATAGATCAACATGAAACCAACCAGAATAACATATCAGCCTTCCTTTCGAATACTTGTTTTACTTTCTATTACTTATGGAATGAAAATAATAATAGTTATTAAACAAGCCTAATCAAATAAGTGAGCATTAATTATTAAATAGAATCTAATGTTGGTGTGTGCATTCCACCCAAATCTAATGTTCTGCAAAAATGAATAGAACTCACGATACATAACTCGTAGGCGGTGCATTTTTGCCTTTAGTTGATACATTTTAAAGGAACGATTAGTTATAGAATTCAGCCTAGTATTTATTAAGTTCCATGTTCTAGCATGAAATACATCATTTGGCATATTTCTTTTTGTAACTTCATCAACCATAATATCAATAAAAGCTTTAGTTACAAAGTCAGGTCAGAACTTTGACTCAAGACTCTTAACATTAGTTGCCATCCATAAAAAATAATAATCAAACTCATGATCATAAAAATGAAATGTTCAACTATAAAATAAAAAGATTAAAGAATTAAACAAAAAATTGCAATTTATTCTTAAAGAGAAATGTGACAGCATAAGCACTATTAATATTTTCCATTAGTATTTCAAGAGCACAATATGAAAATGAAGAACCTAATAAGAAAAACCAAAGAACAATTGAGAAACACACAAGCCATACATGCATAGCATACACAATTCAGACACTCAATCAATGAGTTGATAAAAAAAATTCATAATCTACAACTTTCTATATTAAGATAATGGATAAGAACCAACCAAACTCATCATCCCAACTTTTCTTGACCAATTTTTCACTTGGTAAGTAGCTAGGTTGTCTATGCAGCAGAGGCAAGCGCGACAATGGGTGCAGGTGCAGCAGCGGACGCATCATGTGTGGCAGAAGAGGAGGAAGTCATAGAGAATTGCGAACGAAAGCTTGAATTCCTCATGTTTTTTCGATGTCTCCAACTTGTTTAGCAAATTATATGTATCCAAGTTATTTAAGATTATTTTATTGTACAACTTATTTATTTTTTTAGGATCTTATAAGATAAACAAGAAACTTTGGGACACTATGTTCCACAATCTGTTTAGTTTGTACACTCACATGTATTTCAGCAACAACATCAACACTAATATGCAAATGATTCAATCTTATATTTTGTTCTTTAGAAATTAAATATAGTATTTGTAATTTTGAATATATTGTGCAAAAAGTCCAATAGTATCATCTTTTAGTTCAATTCATAACATCATGTGATTTTCTATGAATAATCATAGTTTCAATTGTTTCTACTTGAATTAAAATATGGCAAAGGCAACTGAATCTCATGTAACTACAATGCTAAAATTAAATTGAAAACGGGAAAAAAAAGTGGCGGTGAACGCCTTATTTCGTGGTCACAAAGTATTTGCAAAAAAAATTATGTAACAAGAATTCATACTATTCAATCAAACAAGAATTCATACTCTTCAATCAAACAAGAATTAAAGAGAAAATTGAAACAAAACAAAAAACACAAAAACAAAAGATGATTTTGTAAACACCAAATTTATACTCATTGATTTCATATATCATATATATGCTAATATTAATTACAAATAAACCATGATTCATTATACAATGGAAACCAAGGAAATCAACAAATGTAATCAATTTAATTCAAAAAAAAAAAAATCAATTTAAAAGTCAAATTCAAAAAAAACATATGTGAAAGAAAGGAAAAGAAAAACTAACTAAATAAATTACGAGAGAGAGAATAAGAACGTAACAATAGTCAAGAAGAAGAATTAAAGCGAGCTAGAGCTGGAATCACAATTCTAAGGTTTATACTCCATCGTGTTTCTGTTTCTGTTTCTGCATGTGTTTTCATCACCTCTCTAACTCCTCTAAAGTGAGAAAATAAACAATTTTTCTTATTTTATAAATTAAACATAATTACAATTATGCCATTATTGAAAAGTAACTTCTCCTTATTTTTTTTTTTGAAGTTTAAAATTAAAAAAACGAAAAGTAAAATAGTGATTGCATGTTTTACTTATTTTAATTTTAAAAATATAATATTAAAAATAATTTTTAAAAATAAATAATTTAAATAAACTTTTTAATTATTAAAAACTAAAATAGAATTTTTGAAATTAAAATCAATCAGACCATTAATGTTTTCTACTGTATTCCATAAAATCATGCAACTACATATGAATTGTTTAATGACATTCACTACACATGACTCACTGCTACTAAAATAATGTTGCACAAGATTCAATGCTACTACTTTTTCCTAGACTATATATTACTACTTCAGACCATGCATTTAATGTCATTATTCCAATTTTTCAAAATACCACATGAAGCATCATCATTTAATGCTATGCGCTTACATATGAAAAGAACATTGCACACTTGCATGACTTGCACATGAAGCATCAACATTTAATGATATGCACTTACATATGAAGGATGATGCGGGAGCGAGGCTTGGTCTCAAAGATGAGGGGAGCTGAGGTGGAGGAACATGCGGCTGATGAAATCGGAGGAGGGTTTGGTCATTGTCAATGGGGAAGATGGCACCGGCGGTAGGTGAAGTTGACGGTATAGGAGAGATTAAATGAGTTAGGGAGGTGTTGCAGAGAGAGAGGGGGGGACGGAGTATAAGGTTGGGAGCATATTTCCTAATACTACTTTGTGTATATGAAGGTGAATGTTACAGTTACACTACACTCCCTATAGTATAACCGTAACATTCACCAGACAAACCTACATGTCGATGAAACTTTAATTTATTTTCCTAATGATGATAAAAGTAACCACTAATCTAATACAAAAAATAAATAGTCTGCTGATAAAGTAAAATTTTGGGCCTCTTTTTCAATTCGGTCTTCTCACAAAATTCTAATACAGAAACATTCAAAGCTGAAGAAGCTAATACATAGGTTAACATCAACATCAACATCATTTTTTAATTTCCCTTTTCTTAGCTATTTGTCTTTTGGCCAGGTTAGGGAAAATAGACGTTTTTTCTCAGCCAATCATTGTGCAAATTTCTTTGCTGAGCAGCTAGTCACTCTCCTCTTATCATCTGTGATCTAAGTCACACCTCTTTATAAATAGAAGTGTCATTTAACTCTCACAATTCATCCTTCACATCTGTGCTGCTACTCTCACTCTGCTTGACGTCAGAACTCCCACTATCGTCGGTTTTAGAAGTAGAGGTTGGTTTTGTGAGTTGGAAAGGGATTGATGCGTGTTTCTTGAGAAACTTATAGAACGCCACCACTGTACGATCCACATCAACAGTAATCTGCATAGACAATGAACCACATACATATTAGATCATCTAAGGATTTAGTTAGTATATGCAGATCCAGGATAGAATGGAGAACTTGTGTGCTGTCGTTTAATTTTCACTTACAGGGTCGGAACTCTTTTTTCCTGCTGGGTAGAAAAGAAGAGTGGGGAACCCATCAGACTGCAAAGTGAACATAACTCGGTGAGTACACATGCATGCACACAAAAGCCATGATGGTATGTAATGCTTAATCGAAAAGTCCAAAACATGAGTTTGGACCAAATGTCATTTGTTTTAAAATAACTGGGGAAGGGATAAACTATTATTAATTAAAGTGGCACAAATAGTCATGTTACAATTGTCTCCAAAGAGATTTGAATTACATCCCTTGAAGTTATAAAGTCAAACTCTCACCACTTAAATGATACCGCATCGACGCCAAATGTCACTTTAATTATAATGGAATAATAGCACATATTATATGCTATAGAAATGTAGTTTAAATTGGGTTTACCTTTGCCCTAGGATGCTCATTTGTTGTTCCGTCCATCTTGGCTATTACAATAGAATCAATACTACGAAGATGTTTTGCAAGCTTGTTGTATGTTGGTTCCAAGGCTTGGCAATGGCCACACCAGGGAGCATAAATCTAATATTACAACAACCATTAAATTAAAACAAATAACTGAAACAAGCTACACAAAACAATATGCCTCAAAACGGGTGGGCTAAAATTATACCTCAAGTAGAACATCCTTCGACTCATCCAAGACAATATCATCGAAGCTATTGCCAACAACTATTTTTACATCACCATCGTTCTGCCATCAAGTTAGAAAATGTGTTAGAGATGAAAAACTTGGCCATCAGAATATTGGTGAAAAATAGAATGACTTACGCTTTCAGGAAGTGGATCTGACTTTAGGAAAGGTTTTAGCTTGTTTTCAAGAAAATCTTCCCCGAATGCCTGAATAAAAACAAAGACTCGAAATTTTTAGCCACAATCTCTTTCAAGCTTTACTAAATAAAGCATAGAAAAAAGCATTCATGAATATTCCATAACATGATAACAAAATGAACAAAGCCCTTGGAGGAAAAGGAGAAAAGAGTACCTTAATATTGTCAACGGTCACCTCTCCATCAAGCAAAAATTTTCTGCCATCATCATTTCCTGTGAATGCAAGTACCTATATTCAAAATTTTATGTTACTTGATTTACTTGGAATTGAATTCAAGTTATATAATATGTCATGCATCTCAAGGCTCGTGCACCAAAACAAATAAGGAAAGGAGGGAAATTATTACTTTGGGAGTATTTCCAGAGATACCAAAATAGTCTGCAACAGGCTTTCCAGCATCTTCATTATCCAATTGCACATGAACAAAGATCAGCTGCAAAGGATCATGGTACAGTAGAAATATGTCATTGTCCTGAAATCAAGATTCTTTGGAGGAAGTGCGGAAACCAAAAATTATTATTTCTTAAAGTTTAAATGATGCATAGGGTTATTATAGACAAAGAATATGAACAACAGAAATAGATCAAATTTGAAATATCAAAAAATTAAGCATTGACAGTATTGCATATTGTATTCTGATAATATACAAACAAGGACGGGGCTATTAATCATAGAATGAAGTGTACAACCACATAAACTTTTGTAAAATTCAAAACTATTTCGTAAGTCACAACTACTCAGATCAAAAGCAAATTCACAAAGAGATTAATTTCTATGCAATGCCAGTGTAAAACTATTTTATAGATGCATCCAACAAATCACCACTTTGCTATGTTAAATCCTAAAACAATTCCACAAATATCTACATAAGATGTTGTGATTTGATGCAAGTGTAAAAAAATTTACATGGACAATTTATACAAATTAAATCCATTCACAAATCTATATAACTTTGAGCTGGTTTCAAATTATGGTGGTTTGTTAAAAAGACTAGAATCTGAATATTTCTCTCTTACTAATAACAAAGTGTACAAGTATTTATATACATGAGAGGAATAATGTAAGTAGTGATCCTATCATATGATCCTACAGCTGTGGAATTAAATCAAATATCCTTATAAATATAAAAGCTAATAATGAAAAGAGGATAATAACAAATCTGATTACAATCAATTGCTATATCTCAACAAAAAGAAATAAGTTTTGAACCTCCTTCCTTACCAAATAGTGTATCCATTTTTAAGAAAATAAAATATAAAACAACAAAGAAAAAGAGAAATATGGAAACAAAACTTCATTGAATTAAAAATTGGTTAATTTAAGAACAAATTTTATGATGTACCATCCTTTGAGCTCCTTAGGACTTAAAAGCTACATAAAATTAGAACTAGTTTTCATAAAAGGCCAGTGATTACAAACACAAGATTTTGACTTAATCCATTGAACCTGGCTACGGAAAAAAAAAATTCCTTTTCCAACAAGTGGACTCAACTACATGGAGCAAATGAAAAAATGATGTTATTTAACCTACTCAGCCGCAAATGGCACAGCTGGACATATCCGGACTTTTAAGTTTGGCAAACACCACCATAGGAAAGTACATACAACATTCATCAAGTCGATTCGATACCTTGCAAACTAAAAATTTGTCCACCCTGACTCTCCCCTAATCTATTTTCATGATACACTCAGCCGTAACCAGAATTATAGTAAACAGAAAGCATTCCATTTTATTTGCATATTTTGGTGAAATAAAAGGCAAATACACAGACAAAAAAAAGGCAAATACAAATTTGTCTAGACTCTGGAGAACGAATGCAGTGAGAGTATTAAACAATAGCTCATACGGAAAATACCTTCCCCTTGAAAAGCTTTGCTGCTTCTTGAAATACTGGAATGAAGTTCTCTGTATCATTTGAAGTCACAAACAGCAACAACTAAAAGCAAAGTTTAAAACACAACAATGTTGAGGTTTGTTAAGATCCCATTTTCAAGGAAAGTATCTTCCTAGATTAACAATATAAAACGATAAGTGATATAAGCAACTACCTGTTTCTTGATTGGACTTTCAAAAATTACTGGGCCAGTTTCCCTTGTAAAAGTTGTGACCAACGGAAGCTTGTTGGAGGATACAAAATCGGCTATTGCAGCTTTTACAAATTGGCCATCTGCAGGGACAATGAAATATATTAAGTTTACATTAAAAACTTAATGATGTCTTTTCTCTATTCCGGAGAGAGTGGAACAAGAAAACCAACCAAAATGGTTGAGTTTCTCCTCCTCTTTCTTGAGCAAGACCAAAGCAGGGCGCTTGGCATTTGGGTCAATATGGAAAAGCTTAGCCACATTAGGAATCACAGTTTGGTAAAAATTGACACCATCCTCAAGTTTTGATGCTGCAGCTAGCTCGTCACTCTCAGAACCCTGCACATTATGACAGGTTAAACAAGGCATCAGACCTAACAGCCAACGCTTTGATAGATTGAATCATCAAAAGTCGGATCGATTAGCTTAATCTAGAGAATCAACATGGAAAATAATCCTTACTCCTTATATTACATGGTTTAATTAGGAAGGAAACGAAACAGTGTATCTTTTTCTTACTAAATATGACAAAGCTAACTTAGTATGATCCATAAATAACAACAACAGATTCATAAAGCCATATTGAAATAGGTATTTAAATTACAAAAAGTTGAATAACTTCTACTCCCGAAGTTGCATTTGATAAAATAAGGTAACCATTAATGCAAGACAATTAAACAAGAATCCCAAAACTTACAACTAAGGAGTCAAGGAAACCCAAAACGACTTTAGTTTCAGAAGTCAATATACGTTCAGCATCCTCCAAAGTAGTTATGTTGTATACACCAGGTCCTATCTTCTTCTTAATCCATGTCACTATACCATCTCTGCATAAAGAAAATTTCAACTCATAAAACACCAATTGAAAGCAAAACTTTATCACTATAACCTATGCAGTATCCCACACGTATTGGTGTTCGACACCAACAAATATACATTCAATCACTAAATTATTACTCCTATTGGCATGTCAATGTCGGTGAATCGTAGATTATAAATTTCATTTGTGATCACAATTGAGAAAACACACAAGATCGAAAATTGGATTGAAGATGAAAAAAGTTACTTTGTTCTTTGGCCATTGTAAGGTTTATGAACCCCATCGATGAAGAAGTAAACAGTGGGAAAACCCTGAACATCATACTCATGAGCCAATTCATTTTCCTCCGAAGCATCCACTTTAGCCAAAACGACACCGTCGTTTTTCAACTCCGTAGCAGCGGCGGCATACTCCGGCGCCAATGCTTGACAGTGACCGCACCACGGGGCGTAGAATTCAACCAGCACGAAACGGTTATTTTCAATTACTGTGGTGAAGTTTCTCTCCTTCAAAACGACGACGTCTTTTTCATCAAACTCTGGCTCCTTGAACTCTTCATCGGAGTGAGGGTCGAAGCCGGAGAAGTCGCCGAAGTCGTCGTCGTCGTCTTCTTCGTCATCGCCGAATTGATCGAGATCTGGTGAATTGGCGTGGGCTTGGTGTGAAGTGGAGGCTTCTTCGGGTTCCTCGAGGAAGCTGAGATCTTCGTCGTCGTCGTTGTCGTTTTGGGAGGATTTTTTGCAGAGAGTGAGAGAGAAAGAGGAGAGTAAGAGAAGAGTGGTGAGTGAAAGGAAAACGACGAGTCGTCTACGATTTAGCATTTTGATCTGTGGATTCGGAATGTTTGGGTTCACCGGCGAAATGGAGCTGGAGTTGTACTTTTGAGGCTTTGACCAATGTAAGTGACAGATCAAGGGAACTAGTACTAACTAATTACGTTTATGCTATCTCCTCACTTAAATTTCCTTTTTACTGCTCATAATTTTAATTTTGTTTATTATGTTGTTCTTTTTTACATTACATTGTGGTTCAAACAAAAAATATTTTAAAAATAAACTTTTGTTTGATATTTTAATAGAATATTATAATTGAATAAATAATTTATTTATATTTTTTCTACGTCAAATTAATCTCTCGCATATAATTGTACATGAAATAATTATTAACTAATAGATTCATAAAAGATTTAAATTTTATTAAAAAATTAACATATGTGAAGAAATTGATAATAAATCAATTAAGACTAAATATTTAATTAATATTTTAAAAAAATATTAAATATAATTACTATTTTATAATTTCATATATATATATATATATATATTAATTTTTAAAAATTACCAACTAATTTATTGAAAGCTTCCTATTTAACAGATCAATTTGTCTGATCATTTGTTTCATGACGAATAGATTATTTTGGATTGGTTTAAAAAAATATTTATGGATCTAGTTCGTCTTACATTAATGCAGGAAAGTCAGCATGCATTTCCCTCATTCTACTCGTCTGATTAATTTTTCAGTCTAGATTATGTGAAGGCGAAGAAAATGGAAAAATTGTTTTGATGCGAAGATGAAAGAACACATCACCACTATTCCACCATTTCCTTTAAAGTAACTGTTGTCTCATGTGGATTTTCCGTCTGCACACGACAATTTTAGATTGCAATAATACATCCTGCTGATCAGTGACAAAAATAAGAGATTTTGGTTGTCGAGAAGGCGACGAAAACAACATAAGAGAAACGGCAGCGGAGACGTCGACTATATGTGCACCGTTTAAGTTACCTTTGAAAAAAAAATGAGACACGTGGCAAATATCTAGACAATTAAATTAATCAAACAAATAAGAATAATCGAAAGGTAGGATGAGTTTCCTGCGTTTATGTTAGAGAATCCAAATCCAATGTTTACATTGATTGTGTTTTTTGCCTTTATCAAATTTAGATTTGATCTCAAAATATACTTATTTTTTATATTTATTTTAACATTCTAATAAAACTTATCTTAATTTTTCAGAAAAAAAAAAGACATTAAATTATATTATTTTCCTTTACCAGTTTTACTAGTTTTTAAACTAGTCTAAATCATTTATTGAAAATTAATTTCGTTCCTTCATGTTTTTAAAGTTAATATAAATAAATTCTTTTATCATTAACTCATTGATAAGCTGACTAAAGTAATTGATATGTTATTAGACGCTTTTAAAATAATTGTATTTGGCTGTTAGCACATAAAACAATATTAACGTATATTTTTGTTTTCAAAATTGAACGTTGCCGTTTGATAAATATGAAGATTTGTTATTTGAATACGAAAAAATAGGAATATTCATGAGATTGTTGTGATGAGAAGAAATGCATGAAAGTGATTGACGTAGATCGCGTGCTTGTGGATTTTTTAGGTTTCACCTATGAGAAAATTCAATAAAAGATTTGTAAGGTTGTTTTTTATTGATTTTACTTTTATTGGACATTTAATTCTGGTTTTGGATTGTTGTCATGCGTTAGAAAAAATTGTAGACTTGTAATTATAGATTTAAAAATAAATGAAATAAAGTTTCAAATTAATAGTGAAAAAAAAAGTATTTAATAATCATATAAGTTATATTAATTTAAAGATCTTATAATTTTGTTCAATTTTTAATTAAATATTTGTAATGAATGTTTTAAAACCTATACCAACCTAGTCGATTGGATCAGTTGGACTACGAATTAGACTCGTGAACGGTTTGGACACTTCGGTACACCGTCCATGCATAACAAAAATAAATAAATAAATGCTTGATAGGATCGAAACATCAAGATTTTTTTTTCTTCTTTAAATAAAACTTAAACATTTTTGGTGCTTGTAACAATTATTTTAGTGGTTCTAACATTTCATCACCATATATATTTTTTTCTATTAAAAAATATGATGTAGAATTTGTCATATATTTTTTAGATATTTTTTATATATATCGAGTCATGCGGTTCAATTAATAGATTTTTTATCATTATATTTTTTCTAAAACTAAAATATCCTATTTTGAATTTTATATATTAAATTGTTTTTTTTTTTCTTCAGTAAGTAGTCGTTGGTCAGGGATGCGACCTATTTAAATTTTTTTTTTCGTTTTAATTGAGATTTAGTTGTTAATATGTTAATAAATAATTATATTAAATAATACATTAATAAATAATAGTAATAATAATAATAATAGTAAATTAATAATTGATAATAATATATTAATAAATAATAATAACAATAATAATCATAATAATAATTAATTATTGTTATTGTTATTATTATTAAAAATAATATAATTAAAAATAATTAAAATTAAAATAGTAAATTAATATTATTATTATTAAAAGTAATTAAAATTAAAAACAGTAAAATATAATAATAAATTTAAAGAAAATACATTAAATTTTGTTTATTAATAACATGAAACAAAATACATTAAATTAACGAAAAAAATATATCTTAGTGATGTTCCACCTAAATGACCTTCAGTTCCACATCTAGGATGTCCTCCCAATCAAGCCTACAACAATAAAACATGGCACAATCGTCTATATCATCACCTCACCTACATGTCCCTACTACAGAAGTTCTATGTTATGATCCAACAACGACTCAGTACTACGCTCCGCTTCCAAAAATACCAACCCCCGATTATCCGACAGAAAGTGGGTTTTTCTATAATTTGTTTGGAACTCAGTGCACAACTCCTGAGTCGACTTATACTGTATTTGACTCCATGTATAATAATCATTTGTCTCAAAATTATATGGAAGCAACTGGTAGTGGTTCTAATTCACCTACAATTTACATTCAGGGTAATGATCAGGATGATCTCGAAGAACCTCAACTCGTTCAAAGAGCTAAACGAGTTCGATGAAATCCTAGATGTGGAACTGGAGTTCATTTAGGCGGACATCAATAAGATGTATTTTTTTTGTTAATTTAATGTATTTTATTTCATGTTATTAATGTAATTTTTTAATGTATTTTCTTTTAAATTTATAATATAATTTACTGTTTGTAATTTTAATTACTTTAATAATAACAATATTGATTTACTATTTTACTTTTAATTATTTTTAATTATAACAATTTTTATAATAATAACAATAATCATAATAATTATTATTATTGTTATTATTATTTATTAATATATTATTATTTATTAATTTATTATTATTATTATTTATTAATGTATTATTCAATTTAATTATTTATTAACATATTAACAACTAAATCCCAATTAAAACGAAAAAATTTAAAATGTCAAATCCCTTTGGGAGGTCGCATCCCCGACCACTGACCTCCTACTGAGTAAAAAAAAAAAAAATTGTCTTTACCTAGTTGCACTCTGGGCCAGCGACCTCCTACTGGACACAAAAAATAAGACAATTTGATATATAAAATTCAAAGCGGGGGTATTTTTGTTTAAAAATAAAAAAGGAATATAATGCTAAAAAATTATCAACCGATGATTTTTGTTTGTTTTTGTTCAACCAAACTTAAATCTATGGATGACAATGGGTAGGGTTTGAGTAGGGTACTATAGTACTCGTCCCCATACTCGCGGTTAAAAAAAAATACTTAGTATCCATACCCTCTTGGTATCAATTTTAATATCCTTACCCTCTCGGTACCTAAGTGCTCGTACCCATACTCATTATCTACGTTTTAACTAAAATAGATCGAAAATTCAATGACATTAATGTGAATAAATTTAAAAAAATTTCAAATATTTTAAATTCAATTATAAAGTATCATAAACCAAAATATTTTATAACTCAAAACATTTCAAATGAACACTCGTTACAATACACATTCTAATATTCATAATAATATTTTACGAAGTTGCAAG
Source organism: Cicer judaicum (assembly GCA_037974835.1). Classification (NCBI taxonomy): domain Eukaryota; kingdom Viridiplantae; phylum Streptophyta; class Magnoliopsida; order Fabales; family Fabaceae; genus Cicer; species Cicer judaicum. The sequence continues at coordinate 19,085,912 of JBBPBS010001017.1, forward strand.
TCCTACGATAATATTATTCGAAATTTGTAAAAATAATTGATAGAAAATTGCAAGTATAATTATAAAGTCGCGATTAATAAGACATAATTATTAGTTATGAAGTCATAATTATTTACATATTCATCATAATCAAATTCTTAAAAAGTTTACAAACGGTTTTCTTTCAATTATAAATATTGTAGTAGTGTAATGATATTAATAGATGTTAAAATATAAAAGAAAACAATTAATTAAACTAAACACTAATATAATAAATAAATAATATATTTATATAAGGGCAGGTGCGGAACGGGGTGAGTACTATAGTACCTCTACCCACACCTAGGGGTGGGAATAGGCTAGGCTTTGAAAGGCCTGAGTCTGGCCTACGATTTATTTTTTCAGCCTAAGCTTGGCCTACGGCCTATCATAGGCTTTTTTTTTCAGTCTGGGCATGTCTTTTTAATAGTTTAGTCTGGCCTCGAAGCCTTTTTAAAAGCTTTTTTAAAACATCCATTATTACCTCTTAAACAAACAAGGAATAACTACTGAGTGATTGACTAATTGTACCAAATATATAACCGCTACCGAATATGGAACGTTTACTGAATATGAAATTATTACTAAGTGATTGTCTAATTAGTAAAATTTAAAATAGAAAATAATATTATTAATATAATAATAAAAAATAATATTAATAAATAATAAATATATATAGACCGGTCTGTCAGGTCTAATATACTTTTTTATAAGCATAAGTCTAACTTATTTAAATAAATAGGCTTTAAAAATAGTCCGAACCTTGCTTTTTTATTAAATAGGCCAGGCCAGGCAAGGCTATAGGCCCCTAGGGACGGCCTAGCCTATTCCCATCCCTACCCACTTATGGTTTTTTTTTTCCGAGTGCCCATTAGGTCTAGATCTAATTGCAATCCCTACTTAAATACTCTTAAAAAGTTCCATATTTTTTGGAAAATTTGTCATATACTCCACTATTGTACTTATATTCCCACAATAATGTCAACTTTATCCTTCAATTTTTTTACTATTTTACAAATTTAAATTCATCTTTCTTTTTTACCATTCAAAGACTTTTGGATCAATTAATCCAAATTTTTCGGTATTTTAAAAATTTCCGAAAACTACTAAAATAATTTTTTATAAGATTTTCGGTATAGAAAGTTGAAATAATGTGTATAAAAAATATGTGATTTTATGTTATTTTGTGGTTACTGAAAACTTTTATTTAAATTTCTAGGTAATGAGGCGTGTTTCAAAAATCATGAAGAACGTTTTTCAATAGTTTCAGAAAGCTTCAAAGAAGTTTGTCTGTAATAGATAACTTGAAATTGACACTCATATATAAAAAACTGAAATGATAATATGGGTGAAATGAAAACTTTTAATATTTATATGAGGACAATTATGTCATTTAATCGAATTTGTGGAACTAGAGTCTAATATTGGGGGTGTTGAAGGTATAATTTTATTTGTTTTGCCAATGTTGTAGCACATTGGGGGCCCATAAAATAGTTCCAGGACAGAGCCCAACATTGACGCCCAACTAAAAAGAAGCCTTTCTCAGATACGACGTAAGAGAGAAGCGTTTTCCAGAAGCTAATAGAAAAATGCGCAGTGAATGGGGAAGTGCAATTGAAATAGGGAAGTAACAGGGAAACATTGTTCCAACAAATCTGTCGCAGGAAAAACGAAATTAAACGAAACGATAACGATGATTAGTATTCTCACCCAGGTACTTTCCTAACAGAATCAACCCTCCTCGAAATTTCAATTTAGGTTTCTGTTTCCTCGTTTTGTTTAGCCCAAAAATAAAAATAAAATAAAATTAATGGTGTGGATTTCTGAAATTTGATTATTCGAAGTTTTTGATTTGTTGAAATGGTTGTAATACATAACACAGGAGCGGTTATTGGGAGCGTCACTAGGTGTAATATTGACGAGTGTGGTTGTATTGGAGCAACGCAGATACATCTACTCTTCTGTATCGGATTCCCAATCTCACTCTCAGGTTAAACACACATTTTCATACTTTACTGCATTAAAGAATTATAGGGTGTATCGGAATTTTTCACCAAAACAACTTAATTAAATGCATATATTGTATATAGTTTTTTTATTGGATATTTTAGATAAGTAGTTAGTTTGATAACATTCATTACTTTGTTAACTACTTATCTAGTAGGATAAACGCATCTGATAAAAATACTTATTTATATAAGTTATTTCTGTAAAAAGATAAAAGATAAAATTAAGTAAAATTGTTTATAAGATATAAATTGTGTTTATAAGCTATCCGTGAAAGCTAATGAAAATAAGTTAAAAATAGTTTATGATTATGTCATAAGTTGTTTCTATAAGCTCTTTCTAGTGCTTTTTTGTTTTTGTGTGTGGTGAAAAAGCACTATATCACTCACTGAAACCATCTTTATTGTACTGCTAGCGTGTTTTGGTAATTGTCTATACAAGCGTCAGAGGGAAAATTAGATTTGTGCATGATCTGAAGTTTTTTCTGGCTTGGCTATAATGAGTTGTGAGGTGCAGGTAGATAACTGCGTTTATTCTTGAATGAAGCCATGTATATGCATTGCAAAATAGCATCATTTATCTTTCTAGGTTGCTGAACAAACAATTGTATTGGAAATTGATTAAAGCCAAATAATTTGCTTCTAAGTTAAAGGTGTTTTTAAACTGAAATAAGCATTTAGTTGTCCGTGTGTTAGCTCAGTTTTTAGGAGCTTGGGGATCCAATACATAGTGCGTGGATTAGAACCTTCAATTCGCTGCATTCTTGATCCTCATTTCCCCATATGTGCCTATTGAGCCGGCCTTTAAATAAAAAGAAGAGGAAATAAGCATTTAGTTTCTAACTCATAATAATAAATTTGTAAGTGTTCATTGAAAAGCCAAACGAGAGATCATTTGAACACTTGAGGCGCAGAAGTTGATCTCAACTTGTGGTAAAGATATCCTAACTAGCTTAAAGCTATGAAGCATTGACATTGATAAAATCACGAACACGAACACATAGGCTCAATAATTTTGAACATCAATCTGTTCCCTTGATATTATATTTCAGAGCCAATAGTCAGTTGGTAGGAGCTAGGGACACCAATAGTCAGTATGCAGGTTTGAACCTGCAATGTGCTGCATTCACAATCTTCATTTCCCCATATGTGTCCGTTGAGCAAGCCTTGGAATAAAAGAAAAGTAGAAATAAGCATTAGTTTCTAACTCAAAAATAAGTTCATAAGTGTTCATGTAGAAGCAAAATGAGAGATCTTTTGAAAATTGAGGTGCATAATTGATTTCAAATTGTGGAAAAGTTTATCTTAACTAGCTCAACGCCTGACTTATTTCTACTTCCTTTTTTGAATAACTTTTAATGTCAGTTTTCCATAATATTATATTTTAGAGTCCACATACTTGAGTGACTTTGCATTTGAAATATCGGGTAATGATACTCTCGATTTCTCAAAAGAAATGAAGATGTCCATTACTATAGTTTTTTGGTATATAAATAATATAAAATAAAATAAAAATCCAAAAAATGGCGACATTAATTAGATATTTATACACCAAAACTGTAGTAATGAAGAAATAGAGAGACCCCATTTCCACCAGTGTCACTATTGATAACTGCGAATTTCATGTTTGATTTGCTACTCTTAGATTCTAACCTTTCAGCATTCGTGGACTACCAGGTTAGAGAACCCATATTTGGGAAGAAATCACGTTCTGAATTTGCACATTCATGGAACAAAACTGTGGATCAAACATTTGGACCTTTGATAAAGTCTCTCAGCTCACGAGGATGGTAGAAATGTTACGAGTTTTTAATACTATATATATTGTACGATTGTGATATTAAAACATGCAGTAGTTGGCCTTTTTATTTATCTCCACATTCTAAATTGTTTGAAGACCAATGTAATGTTATCTGCAACATTCATATGTTACTTCAGTATATGCATCAAAATACATGATTTTACTAGTTTTTGAATATTGGAATTTACTTATATTGTCGCTATGTCTGGATTGGCATGTTACTGGTATCTGTTGTCTATGAAAACCACTTAAGGGTTAACTCACTGGTCAGCATTGTACAAATATATGATTCTCTCACTTTGGAGTTTATGCACTTCTTAGGTTCTAGTTGTAAGGGGAAAAGCTATGTTATGAATAAAGCATTAAGTTTAGAAAATGCATAGAAATTGAGCCCTCTGGGAAATAGATAGAATAGACCTTGAACAATAAGCCACATATTGTCTTATGGTTCAAATACTTCAGTTAGAAACACTTCCTTTTGAAATTCAAATATCGGAAGGCGAATTTTACGGTACACCAACTATATAGGTGGTGTATAATCGTTGGGTATATTTTTATTTAATTAAACGGCCTCAGTTACGAAGTTTTAGATATTACAAAGAAAAAACACACCTCAATGCTTTTCATCTTCATCTCTTCCTCCCTCTTGTTCTTTGGGTTCCTCTCGAGTCAAAGAATAGTGCCATAACTATTAATGTTGTCTGGTCTTGTAGAATGTGGACATCCTCCAGCTAGTCCCATTAGTAAAAAACTGTCATTGTTAGTCTCTGTTAGGCCCCACAGTTACTAACCTCACCAGAAAAAATTAAGAATAAACTTTCAAGTCTCTCCAATGCCATCTTGAGATCTTGATTATTGAGATCTTCAGAGTGAAATGATTTTCAAAGAGAATTGGAAAGAAACAACTCTTACAAAGGAGATAAAACATGGACATTAATAGCCCTTATAAAAAGCTGGGACACATTAGTCTCTAGACTAAAATCCACTACTGGCCCAGCTTTTAAGTGATTACATACACTGTTACATGTTCTATGTTGCATTAATTGCGTTAAGATGCCATAACTTGCAATAGTTGAAGGACAAATCAGTCCATCACAAGGTGATTGGATAAGGAAATTCACAAACTTCATCGCTTAAATTTGAATTTCATTAGTGAATCTACCATGTTTTGAATAACGTAAGTGATAATTAATCCGCCCTTTATTTTTACTCACATGATATTAATTAAATACATTATCAGATTATGTTCAAGACTCTAGCTTTAGTGGATAGGGCATGCGCAACCGTAAATATATTTAATTAAATTAGACATTAATCACTATCAATAGTTGCAGTCTGCTACTGCAATTGTAAAGTCTCCATAATAAAATTACAATTGCAATTATGATCACATTAGACGGTATTTTGTTGCAACATTAAGATTAATTGTGTTACGGCAATTGCTTTTAGGAGTTAGAACCATAATTGTAGATACATTGTCTAACCATAAACAAAGAGAAATTAAAAGGGAATGAATAACTAACTAATATTGAGAAAGTGATTTGTCTTGTAAAGAAAAAACCAAAATGCATATAGACACACTATTATATGATTTAAGGAAAGGATAATTTTCAATGTAATTATTGCATACACATTAAGCATGAGATTGAACATTACTAATAGTTCTACTCATGTTCACTTGGCGGGTGACCTTGACATAGTAAACTCCAATAACTAAAAGAACAACAAAAGTAACGAGAAAGATAATGCCAGCCACAAAACCAGCTCCAATTTGTTTCCCACTTTTCTGTGATTCTTCAGCTGAAGCTTTGTTTTCATAATATTTCTGATTGGCTTCTACTTGAGGTAGTGGTGAACATTTGGATACAGTGCAAGAGTCTTTGGTCTTAGGAGTTTGTGCATTGGGATGGAAGAAGATATATGCTGATGGTGGAAAAGCCACAGGGTTTTCGTAAACAAGACCATGAGGAGCTCTTTCTTCTTGAGATGTTATAGAGACAAGTGTTAAGGAAAGGAGGAAGAGTAAGGACAAGTTTATTATGGGACTCATGTTTGTTATTTTGAGTTGTGTAAAAACTTAGGAAGTAGAAAAATATGTAGCTTTTAGGTGAGAAGTTGTGGGTGGTTTGCTCTGGCCTTTATAGTGAGTTTAGTCTTGAGGAAGTGCTTGGTCCTTGGACTTGAATTTAGATATATAGAATAAAATAATTTCACACTCGTACAATCATTATCTTTTAATTAATTAAAATTTAAAACCGATTCAAAATAAGCAATTAAAATATAAATCATATAATTAAAATTGATTGATTCATATTCATGAAGATGTAAATGTGCGACTACCATAAAGTTGGATGACATTTTTTGGATTTTTTTTTTCTTTAAAAAAAATGATAAATTTCACTATAATTAATTCACACAATTGTGAGATCTTAAATTCGAGACAGAACGTCTAACCTAACGATATCGGCATTTTTTAGGTTTTATCTCTTTCGATTCTAGAAAGAAAAAAAAAACTAATAATAAAATGAAATAAGCCAAACTATTGGCAGAATGATGTTTATATTTTTTTTTTTTTTTTAATAAAAAGTAGTGCTTATTTAATCATGGTTCTTGTGCTTGAGTAAGCGTGGAGTAGTGAATAATATCATTGGATGATTAATTGAAAACTAACCACAATTAAAAGATAATCATGCACATATCATCTATGGATTTGGGTATTTAATCAAGAATTATAGTAATCAAATGCTAATTTTGACATTAACTGTTTGTAAGGAGTACTTAGAGGCTCCATAATGCATATGCACATTAATGTGTTAGAAAAATGATTTGTACATTGCTTCTATTCTACGTGGAAAAATCCAAGCAATTAAAGCGTGGGGTTGACTTAGCTTAGAGGGGCAGCAAAGGGAGCAAATGCTATGGCTACAGCCACAGCACAGGCATGCCTTGCTTGCCACAGCCACTCCATTTATGTGAATATCAATCATGTGATCTTAATTTAAAATCATGTCACTCTTCATGCTTTCTTTAATTACATTTATATATATTCACTTTCATTTAATGCCCTTGTGCAGGGAAAGTGGACACTTAATGTGACTCTCTTTAATCCTTCTCCCCTTGGCAGCACCATCATTAACATTAAATCACTTTTAATATAATCATATAGTCTAACCAATAATTAATTGACATTCTCTGATTTTACAAGTTTTTTTAGTCGATTGCTTGCATAGTCCACAGCAAAACCTCGATGGACTACCCATTTAGAATGATTGAGGAGGCAACATTTAAGAATGTTAGGCTACATGATGACAACTTATTAATTTTTGTAATGAATTTAGCAGAGCATTTTGTTTAATTTACTAATTGGAATTTAAGTTGGTTGGAACATTTGATTACTCAAACTATGTGCAACATTTGATTAATTTTTTTTCTTTATAAATGACTAAAATTAATTTTTTTTATATTTGTTAAAATACTATTATTATTATTAAATTGTATGTCATATTTCAATTGAACTCAAAATCTCACAATTATATCCATTAATTATTGTAGTATTTACCCAACAATTAACAAACCTAAAGGTAAAACCACTAAAGTAAGGACTTTAGACATAAAACATAAGATTTACTTAATAAAAAAAAATACCTCACATCCAAACAGATAAAAATAACACAGAACAATTCAAAATAATTGAAAATCACACAAAATCGAATATTATTAAATGTGTTTGAATCTTCTTTTATGAAAACTGCGTGAATTAAATTTAATTTTCAAAACCTAATTAAACTGCATATATCAATTTTAAATACTTATTTGTTTTTATAAGTATTAGATATTGCACTAACCAATTATTTGTTAGTATTAATTTTTATTAATAGTATTGATTTGTTTAACTTAATTTATTTTTTTCACTATTGTATATATTTTAAACATAATTCATTAATATTATTTTCTACTATTAGTTTTGTATATATTAATGTTA
>JBBPBS010001017.1:19093949-19120990 GCA_037974835.1 Cicer judaicum
ATCGAACTAAATTGAAAGTATTTTTTATTTTTGAATTAGATGAATTTTTACTTTATAACTAATTCAAATTACACTGCGAACACCCTACTCTAAATTAAATAATTTATGGTATTATTATTAATTATATTATAAATTTATTTTTAATTATATGTTGGCTTAGTTGATAAAGTATAAGTCTTTGAGTCTTTTATTCATGATTCAAATTCAAACTTTGCATTAATTTTATATGTTTTACAATTTAAAGAATATATATTAAAAGATTTTCAATAGACAATGAAAAATTAATTTTATTATATGTTTTAAAAAATATAAATGATATCTTCATAAATATATATAATCAAATATTTTTATTTACAATTATAAACCTCAGAATTTTTATGTATTATTTCATATTTAAAAAAGAGAAGTTTGTTGGGCCATCAAAATTTTTAAATGCCTCTTTGAATTTTGTAGTCCAGTACCTTATAGTTCTTTTTAAATTAATAAAGAGAAGTTCAGGTGCATTGATTTTTGGACACTTAATAAGTTAAATAACAAAACATTAGTAAAAAAATATACTTCCAAACACAGAGAGTATATATATATACTATCTATCAACAAAATGTGTACATAAAATTTAAATTCACGTCCTTGTAAAAAGTAGTCAAATCTTTATAAAATATATCAACTATATTTTGAGTTAAAAGTCTATAATTTTTTCTAACACTAACCTTAATTTAATTTGACATAAGCGTGTGCATTGTTAGCCAATAGCCATGAAAACTAGTAAAATTTAAGGCTCTATAACATTCAATTATATATCCATCATTTAAAAAGATCATCTACGTGTAAGTAACTTCAACACCCGTAGTAATATTCTTTAAATATCTAAATATACATACAAGTTTAGTAAAAACAAAAATTAAATATTTTAAACAATTAATGATAAAACATAACCATTCAATTTATTTAATTAATTCAACATTTAAAACATATTAAAGAAGTAAATATTAAAATAATAACTCTCAAATTATCTATTACAATAAATTCATAAAGGATTGGTCATAGTAATATCCAATCAAAATAACAAAATACAAATAATTAAATTCGATAAATTTTAGTACATACAAAAATTATGACCAACAACATAACTAATTCAATGTGATTTATTTTTATTGATGAGTAGGCCTTGTTGGTCACTATTGGAGATAGTGGAATTACTTGTTCAACAATTATTTCCACCTTCATTCCATTGAAACAAAAACCTCTGCTACATAGGAAGTAATATGACCTTGCCTCAAGTAGTTGGAAAACATCTCTCCCTCCTCTTGTAATGTTGTTTATGAAGTCAGTGTCAATACATTTTTCATAATTTGTTTTGTTCACTTCAAGAACATTATGGATGTGCTTGTCAAAACCAAAATCTATGTACACAAAACAAAATCGGTTAAAAGAATATTTCAATAATATAAAATAAAATGGTCATATATTAATAGGATTTAATTTATATATAAAAAAAATATACTAGTCAATCAACCATAATCATCAATTCATTACAAATATTTAACTTTTATCCTAGTTAATTGTTAAAATTATTTTTACTATGAGAATATATAAAAATTAAACTCATAATGGACCAAGAAGGAAAAGAAAATTGATGAAGGATCTTACATAGCCAATCACCCTTATAGAAACGCTCATTACTTGTCCAATTTGTGAAGTTAACTTTTGGTTTCCAAGTAAACCTTCCACCTCCAACCCTATGTAGCACTGGTTCTCTGCCTTCACTTATGGAATACCCCATTGTGATGATTATCAATAAGCACACAATTATTTTTCTACTAACTTCCATTCTCTACCCTTCTTAGTTCCTATGGTTTAAAAAATTAATTCGAATTTTCAAATGGACAAAAAAATTAACTTAATTTTGTGGCAAAGTTCATGGCAAAAGTGTGAGGAAAATTGAAGCCAAAATTTGTGTGTTTATATCCGTCATGATAGTGGTTCATCGAAATTTTGCCTTCATGTTTGGAGAAATTAGAGTGATAAAGAAATGAGTTCAACAAATGTCTTCAACAAATTAAAAATTTATTATTAATATTCACTATTTAAAAAAAATTATTCAATTGAAAAAGAGTTGACTCACCACCTCAGCATAAATACTTTTTTGGTGGTGGCAAGGATTTATCAAAAAAATATGATCCAAAAACATATCAAACAGATGGCCAAATTATTTGAATAATAAGTGAGATGCATGAGCATCTTTAATTAGGGTCATGCGATAAAAAATTTAGATCTTTGATAGAAGAGTTTACTAATGATCGCTTTTATTAACTTTTCTTTTATAATATGCATCATATGATTTTTTTACATTGCTTTTAGAACAATTTTTTTTATAGAAAATGAAATAAGAAGAGTTGAATTTAGTTGGATTGCCTTTAAATGATCTCACTTGGAATAAATATATACGGTAGATGTCTTTGTTAGTTTGAAGTTTGTTTTACAATAGAATATCTACTAAGAATAACTTGTTCATTTGAAATTTTAGTTGTGTTTAGGAGGGTGTGATTGTCTAGAAATGTCGCAACACTTGTTCTTCGAGTGCTCTTTTTTTGGACATATTTTAAATGAGGTTTTACCATGGTTGAGTATTAGGCTTGCATTGCCTGATTGTTGTTTGGTTCATATTGGACACTTTATTGGATTGAGTGCAAGAGATATATTTGTTCGCCAAAGTCTCCATGCTATTTGGTTACATTTGGACTATTTGAAATAAAGAAATAATTTAATTTTTGGCTAGATGAAAAGAGTTGACGGATCTACTATTGATTTAGTTAAAAGTCCGTTTATTATGGATTATAAAAAAAAATTATTTTGATGTTTAATAATTTAAATATTATTATTCAGATATTTTAAAGAAAAGCAAAAGTTGTTTTGTATTTGTTTAATAAAACGAAAATCATTTTAAAAAAAAAATCATATATGAAAAATGATTATTTTTGAGAAGCTACTAAAAATAATTTTTCATTTAAACGGTTTTTAAATTTTTAATTTAAAAAAAAAAACTATAACAAAAACGATTAAAACTTTTAAAAGTGATTATTTTGTTTAAAAAGAGTGATTCTTTTAGAAGAAAAAAAAATTATAACAAACATACTCTAAGTTAATGTTGTTGACTTTTATTATAACAAAGGTGACAAATTTCACTTATAATCTTCATCATTGAAATTCGAATCCTTAAATATGTTTAGAAAAGGCTTTCATATAATTTCTCTTTTGTCTAGATATTCTTTATTTTCTCGGTTGGCCTTAATTGTATTTAGTTTTTTATTGCACACATTGTACAATGAATAGTTTTTAATTTAAGTTTATTTTATTGGTAAAAAGAAACCAAAATATAGAATAAAAATTAGATTTTGATAAAGATGGTAAAATGTGGACTTTGTGTAGGTGAGAGTATTTTGAACCACTTTGAGTGAAGATCCTCTAGGTTTAAAACTTTTGGAAGAAAATCAAGGGCTGTGTGTATTAGTGAGAGTTTAAAGAGTTGGGTTTAACACTACCTCAATAAAATAGACTTAAACAGTAATAAAATGGAAATGTAACATAGAGATGAAACTATCAATAAAATCTATCTATACGTAATTTTATAGCAATTGTCATTTAATAACAATAATCAGCTGTTTTCAATTTTCAATTAATAGAAAAGTTCTATTGTTTTTTTATTTAATTATTTTTTTTATTTTTGGATACTTAAATTTTTTTTTTATTCCAATTTGATTTTTGTTTGAAAATTAGGGTTAATTTATTTTAATAAAAATTTAAAATTTAAAAGATTATTGAGAAACTACACACTTATTTAAAACTATAAAATATTTTTTTAATATCATTTATCATTTGTAATTTTGAAGGAGTTTTGCTTTTTTATTACAACTTTTAATTTTTATTTAAAATAAATTTGAGTTCTATTTTGAAGTAAGTAATTGTTTGTTTACAACAATTTTGATTCAACCAAACACAATATTGTTTTTACAATTTTTCTTATAATTTGTATATTGTTTAAGTTTAAATTTTAGTTAACTTTTATCTTTAAATTAATTGTTATTTGTTTATTATTTAAAAGTTATAGTTGACTTTTTGTTATATAAATTTGTAGTATAAATTTTAAGAAAAACTTTAAACTATCAGATTATTTTTTAAAAATAAATAAATAAATAAATAACTTTTTGAGAATGCAATTTAGTTAATCATAATTTTTGTTATAATTTTCTTCAAAGTCAAAAGTCAACCCTTTCAAATACTCTCTTCTTGATTTATCAATATACTCCTATTTTGCACATTGCCCCACTTCATACTTAAAGCCAATGCCTTTTCATTTTACAAGACTTTATTAAAGTCTCGTTGTGTTGTGTTCCATTCATTATAGTTGCTCATAAATAATGACATATTTTTTCAAAGAAGAAACCAAAAAATAGTTCTCTTTTAGTGACCGACTATTTGCATTCAAAATGTAATTTTGACTGAATCTTTTTCTTCCATAATTCTTCTCTATTGTTTCTCTCTAACGGTGTTTCTTCCACATAGGTAGGAGAATGCATGTCTACTTTTAATTTTAGATGCTATTATTTATAACCTTTTACAATCAATTATGTATAGATTTGAATTTACATTTGAATTCTTAGAAGTTGATTCATATATTTATTTTGATATGCATGCTATAACTTGCCTTCTAGGATGTTGTTGGAGAGTAGTTAGTTATCTTGGAGCAAAAATCACTCCAACAAAGGTATAGATTTGAATTGTGATTATTTCTATATTTTATTTAATTATGAATGAATTGTTTGGCTTTTAAGATCTTAATTTAGGTGTCATCCACTATTACTAATGTGAAGATCCACACATGTGTTGAAGAAGATGTGGAGAGGAAGTTTGTACATAGTCTTGATTAAAATTGTTTGTATATTAATGTGGTGATTTTTTTATGAGATTCTCGAAATTATTGTTTATGGGTTGTCAAGTGAAGTTATAGGGAGTAGTTTACTCTGGTATTTTGAAGTTGTAAGATACGGTGTGGTTCAATTATATATGCAAGTTTAGACATTTTTTGTACTTCAATTGTTATAGAGTGTAGAATGAAATTTTATGCATAATTAAATAATATGTATTAGTTTTTAGTTGCGGACCTTTCTTTTTAAATTTAAAAAATAATCATGTTTTATTTTCTCAGTCACACATTGTTCAAGTCAAAATAAGCACACACAAAAAATTAATAAAAAAACAATTTGTACCATATGGTTTAATGTATAGTCACTGTAACATTTAATTATAACAGAGTTAATTTTCGACATAATATTTGATAATTTATAAGATTTTATTAGAATATGTATTTTAGTAGAAATATGAAGAAATTATATTATTTTAGTTTTAATATATTTTTTACATATTTTAAAATATTACACGTTAGTAGACTTAAATAGTAACAAACGAGAAATGTAAGATAGAGTTGAAACCATCAATAATAACATGATTGAATGTTCACCGTCTATTTTTCACCTTTCTAAAAAATAATTGATTTGAAAAATAATATTTATCAAAAATAGAAGACACCTAAACAATTTACTGTAATGAAATAATTAAAGATAAAATGATAAAATTTAAACAAATTGAATTAACTTTGAAAAGCCAGAGGAGACAAGAGAGAAAGAATAGATAAATTAACAAATAAGATATAGAAAAATATATTTTTGGGAAGAGCAATATATATACGATGTATTCTTCTAGAAAATGAAGAAAAAAAGAAAGGTCAAATTTATTTAGAATTACATCCCAAAAAAATTATTTAGAATCACATTTATTTACATTTTCTACAATGCTTTTTATAGGGTTATTAGTTTAATCAACTATAATTCTTAGAATTTGTTATAATACAAAAATGTATTTTTAACTAAAAACCATTCGTAAAACACTTATGAAAATGTATTTTTAGTTAATTTTATTTTTAACTTCTCTAATTTTTCAATTGTGTGATTTTTTATTTTTTAATTTAAAAAGAACGATTTTCACCTATTATATCTAATTTATTTTTTATATTGTAATCCTCTATATATTTTCTCCCAATTTTGTAATGATGTGGCAAACTTGAATGATGTAACATATCCAAGAGAAAATAAAAAATTGTTAGAAATATATATATATATATATATATATATATATATAAAGTAATTGTTTGAAGAAAAAAGAAAGGCCTTAATCCTTTATCTTTCTTTTTCTATCTCGTCCAATTTATTAGAAAATTATAAAGTTGTTAAGAAAAATTATTAACGAAAAATAATGTCCCTCATCTTCTATTTTCTCTTTCTCTCTCCACAATAACAACATGTTAGGGAATATTCCAATTAGCTATCAAGCTGGAAGTTAGATATCAGCCACTAGCATTAAGAATTAGTTACTGAATTACTATGTTTAGTAAGTAGTTACAAAGTTAGTTATGAGGTTGTTGAGAATTTGTATCAGAGGTTATTTGGAATGTAAGTAATTCTCATTCATGATCATTAGCTTGTATTGTCTCATTGTACTTCCTTCTCTCAGTCAATATTACACACTCGAATTCCTTTCATTCAACTAGGAATTCTTGGATTCATTCATCTTAATCTTCATAACTATTTCCCTAGATTCTTAATTCTTCTTCTTCCTTTCTCCCACTCAAACAACCCTAACAATTGGTATCCAGAGCTATTTTTTTCTGGGCGATGGCGGATGGTTCTCAGCTTACTGCTCGTGATTTAGAGGAAAGATTGGAGAACAAAATTTCAGAAAAGCTTGAGGCACGATTGGTGGAGTTAGCTGGATCTTTGCAGAAAACCTTGGATGATTCGATGAAGCTAACAATGGAGGAGCTACTGCAGAAGAATATTGGTGAAGAAACTCTATTTTCGAATAACAGAAATTTTTAGCAAGGTAGAAATCAGCAATCTCAGCAATTTATAGGTGATCGTTCTTTTCCTGCTTCTTATACAGGGCAAACTAGGCTATCAAGAATAGAATTTCCAAGATTTAATGGTGATTCTGTTAATGAATGGATTTATTAGTGTGAGACCTTCTTCTTAATCGACAATACTCCTGAAGAGGTTAAGGTCAGGTTAGCAATTATGCATCTTGAGGGGAAAGCATTGAAATGGCATCATGTCTTTACAAAGACATTACGAGCTAACATTCTGCCTAATTGGGGAGAGTATGTCCAAATCGTGTTAGATAGATTTGGAGAAGTGTGCAGTGATCCTATAGCCGAGTTGATGCAGTTAAGGCAAAAAGGATCCATAACTGATTACCATGAAGAGTTTAATGCAATCATCACTCGATTGTAATTACCTGAGGATTATACCTTGAGCTGTTTTTTAGGAGGACTGCAGACTGATGTGCAGATGATGGTCAGAATGTTCCAACCACAATCAGTTAGAAAAGCCTTTACTTTGGCTAAGCTGTATGAGTCAGCTTCAGTGCAAGGATCACAGTTTGGACCATCCAAACTTAGACCTCAACCTCTTAACAGATCATTGTTGGGACATAAGCCTCAGGCAACACCACTAAATGATGCATTCAAGCCTAAGCCAAAATTTAGCAAGAACTTGACTCCAGCATTTATGAATGAGAGAAGGGCCAAGGGTTTATGTTATTTTTGTGATGAGCCATTATCTGCAGAACATAGCTTGACTCACAAGAAATTACAGTTACACCTCATGGAAATTGATGATGAGTATGAAGGGGATGAGAACCAAGAATTCAGTCAAGTAGAGACTGTAACTAATCAGTTTGAAGAAGCTCAGATATCGGTTAGTGCATTGACTGGTGTATCCAATTTCAGAATTATGAGAGTAACTGGTAGATACAACAAGAAACCCATTCATATCCTTATTGATAGTGGAAGCACTCATAACTTCGTAGATGTGCGGATGGCTACAAGCATTGGTTGCAAAATTGAATCACTTAAGCCATTAACTGTAACTGTGGCAGATGGCAATAAGGTGCAGATTTCTTCATGTGTAAGAAATTTCAAGTGGACACTGCAACATACTACCTTCACTTCTGATGTGATGTTACTGCCATTAGGATGTTGTGATGTAGTTTTGGGCATTGAATGGCTAGTGACATTGGGAGATATCACTTGGAATTTCGACAAGCTGACCATGGAGTTTTCAGTGCAAGGGAGGAGGCATGTACTTAGGGGTTCTTCTCAAACAGGATTGAAGTCCATTAAGTCTCAGCAGTTGGAGAAAACTTTGGATAGAGGTGTTCATCTGTCTATGATTCATGTAGGTCACAATAAAGGCCATTTACTGCAGTCATTGACTAATCATGCTGACACAACCGCAATACCAAGAGAAATTGAGACTATCTTGGAATCCTTCAAAGACCTATTTTTGGAGCCTACTCAGCTACCCTCAGCAAGAGAAGGCCATGATCATAAAATTCCCTTGATTAATTCTGCTGATCCAGTAAATAAGAGGCCCTAAAGGTATGCAAAACAACAAAAAAAACATCATTGATAAAATTGTGCAGGATATGCTAGAGTCGGGCATCATTCAAAATAGCACAAGCCCTTATGCTAGTCCTGTAGTATTGGTAGGAAAGAAAGATGGCACTTGGAGATTGTGTGTCGATTATAGAGATTTGAATAAGGCAACTGTCAAGGATCGATTTCCTATTCCTTTAGTTGAGGATTTGATGGATGAGTTGCATGGCTCTATCATTTTTTCAAAAATTGATCTAAGAGCTGGTTATCACCAAGTACGAATGGATCCAATAGATATCCATAAGACTGCTTTTAGGACTTACAGTGGACATTTTGAATACTTGGTAATGCCCATTGGATTGACAAATGCTCCTGCAACTTTTCAAAGCTTGATGAATTCAGTATTCAAAGAATTTTTGAGGAAATTTTTACTGGTATTTTTTGATGATATATTGGTCTATAATGGATCATTAGAGGAGCACATTGTTCATTTGGACAAGGTTTTGGCAATCATGAGGAAGAATGACTTATATGCCAAGCAATCCAAATGTTTCTTTGGGGTACCTAAGCACTACAAGAAAAACACCATTTTGTGGCCAACTTTATAAATATTTTGTGGCCGAATAAAATCCTCACAAATTAGTGACCGAAAAAGCCCTCACAAATGCCAAAATTGAAATTGGTCTTTATTTGTGACTGAAAAAACCCTCACAAATTTTTAAATATTTAACTGGATTTTGTGAGGGCTTTTATAGCCACAAAAAATTAATTTGTGAGGGCCAAATCCGTCACAAAGGACTGACGTGATCAGTGGCATTTGTGGCTACAAATGCCGCCACAAAGGAATGCGCACGTGGACTTTGTGGCTGCAAAGGCCGCCACAAAATTTTAAACCTACGTGGACTTTGTGGCTGCTTTGGCCGCCACAAATGCTCAAGGTAACACTATATATATTTTTCTCCCCTCCTCGTTCATTTTTTCACATCCAACTTCTCTCTAAAATCTCATTCTAACTATTCTCTCCTCCTTCTCTCTACACAAAATATTTTGTTATTAATTTAAATATTTTATTATTAATATTTTATTATTTAAATTAATCTAATTTAATTCTTAATCTTTAATTTTAATTTAAATATTTTATTTTAAATTTTAAATTAAATTAAGATTAGTTTATTATACATTAAATTTAATTTACAATTACATTATATTTTAAATTTAATTTAAATTTAAATTTAATTATAATTTAAATTTTAATATTATATTTATATTAATTTATTATATATAATATTATAATAAACTATTAATTTTGAATTTAAATATATTATTTTTTAATTACGTTGGCATTTGTGGCGGCCAAAAGCCCTCACAAAGGTCCAGTCAGCAAATTCAGTATGTCCTTTGTGGCGGTCAAAAGCCCTCACAAAGGTCCAATCAGGCAAATTCAGTTTGTCCTTTCTGGCGGCCTATGCCCTCACAAATGCAGACTTTTGTGGCTGCAAAAGCCCTCACAAATGCCTGTCTTTTGTGGCTGCAAAAGCCATCACAAATGTCAACATGTTTCATGCACTTTGTGGCTGCAAAAGCCCTCACAAAATTTTGTGACCAGCTTCTTTGTGGCTGCCAAAAGCCCTCACAAAATCCACCTTTGTGGCTGCTATTTTCCCTTTGTGAGGGCTTTTGGCCCCCACAAAATCCATCATTTTTTGTAGTGAAGGTTGAATACTTAGGTCACTTCATTTTAGCTGAAGAGGTTTCAACGATCCTGCTAAGGTTACTACAGTGCAGAAGTGGCCATTACCAACAAACCTTAAGCAATTGAGGGGTTTCTTGGGGTTAGCAGGATACTATAGAAGATTTGTTAAAGGATATGGCACAGTGGCTCGACCTCTCACTGATATGTTAAAGAAGGACAAGTTTGTGTGGACAGAGGTAACTAAAACTGCTTTTCAGCAACTGAAGGACTTACTCACCAGTGCACCAGTCTTAGCTTTGCCAGACTTCACTCAAACTTTTGTTATTGAAGTGGATGCCTCAGGGTATGGTATAGGGGCAGTATTGATGCAGAATCAACACCCTATAGCCTTTATTAGTCGAATGCTCAATCAGCAGCAACAAGCCTACTCTACTTATGAAAAAGAACAACTGGCAGTAGTGTTTGCAGTACAGAAATGGAGACATTACTTGCTCAATAAGCAATTCACTATTCGAACTAACCACAAGAGTCTTAAGTACATGTTGGATCAAAGACTCACGACTGAATTTCAACAAAAATGGTTGGTTAAGCTTATGGAGTTTGATTTCTAGATTGAGCATAAGCAAGGCAAGTACAATGTGGTTGCATATGCTCTTTCCAGAGTAGCGGGCATAACTTGCCAAGCATTGGGTCTCCATACACTACAATCTGATTTGTGTGCTAGAATTCAACACATTTGGGCTAATGATATCAATTTGCAGCCTATTATCCAAAGCTTGCAGATTAACAAATGTATTCACAAGCATTACACTTGGGCCAATGCTGAGCTCAGGAGGAAGGGTAGATTGGTAGTGGGTAGGGATTTGCAGCTCAGGTAAGACCTACTTAAGTGGTTCCATGAAGCTGCACCTAGGGGTCATTCAGGTCGAAATGCTACTTTACAGATAATCAAGCCTGTTGTGTACTAGAAAGGGCTGAATAAGGATGTGAAGGCATTTGTTCAACAATGTGTTACTTGTCAACAATGTAAGTATGAGACAGTGGCTTCCCTAGGCCTGCTGCAGCCTCTACCTATACCTGGTCATGTACGACAACATATCACTATGGATTTTATCGAGGGTCTATTGAGAAAAAATCTCAATTTAATGTTTTGATGAAAACAAACAAAAAGTTAATTAAGAATTATAATTATGATTCCAAGTATTTTAGTATTTAACATGTGCATTTGAGTGTGTTAAAGCAAGATAAGTATCAAACATCACAAAGCAGCAGATCAATCTTTTGATGCAGCAGAATAATCTTCACAGTAGATAATCAATCTCCACATAATTGATCAATCTTGGAAACCACATTCAACTTATACTCATTCCAGAATTTGAAGAATCAAGTCATGCTTCAAATTAAGGCATAATGCAAAGATCATTCTTTACATAAAGCAAATACAAGTACAAAGCCACATGTAGTGAAGTACACTACTGATTTGAACCTTTTAAAAGCCTGCGCACATAACTGACAATGACATAATCAAGGCTGACATACTGTCACAATGCTCATTCTAGAATTTGAAGAATCAATACGTACTTCAAATTAAGACATGATACAAAGATCATTCTTTACATAAAGCAAGTACAAGTACAAAGCTACATGTAGTGAAGTACACTACTGATTTGAACCTTTTAAAAGCCTGCACACATAACTGAAAATGACACAATCAAGGCTGACATACTAACACAATGCATTGGGAACAAGCTGTTTTCATAACAGACCAAAAGATCAATCTTTTGGTGCAAAAGAACAATCTTAAGCTATGACAGATTTTTCAGCAGCTCTTTTATGACAGCTGGTCCTTTTCCAACGGCCATATTAGTTGTCCTAAGCATTCTTAGAGTCTATAAATGCAGCTGCAAGTTGAAGAACAAAACAGAACAATCAACACCAAGCAAAAGATCAAAAGATCAATCTTTTTGATCATACTCAAGTGTCTAAATCCCTTTTCTTATAGCTTGTTGTTTTGTTTTAATTTCTGTGTTGTAATCATTCACATAGATTTCCATCCACAGAATATATTTCTCAAACAAGAGTTGAGTAAATATCAAATTCTAAATAGCCTCAAAATTACTACTTTGTAACTCAAGGTTGTTTTGTCAAATCTTGAGTAAATTGGAAAAATCCTTTCATGTTTTGAAAGGTAACTTATTAAAGCCTTTCCAAAACAGTAAGGTAGAATTGAAGAAATCCTTTCTAGGTAAAAGGGTAGGAATTGTGTAAAGATCAAGATTGATCCATGAAAACCAAGAAGGATCTTGGTTTAAATACTTAGTGAAAAATCTCACAGTTGTGAGAACTGGACGTAACTCGGATTGGGTGAACCAGGATATATCCTTGTGTGATCTCTCTATCTCTATCTCTATTTATTTTATGCTAAACTCTAAAGCTCATTTATTCTTATCGTGTGCTTTGAGCAGAGAAGAATGCGAAAGAGTTGATGAATACAAAACTGCTAAAGAAGTATGAGACACATTACAAACTCATCACGAAGGAACAAGCCATGTAAAAGAAACAAGGATTGATATAGGCATAAGAAAGTTTGAACTCTTTGAAATGAATGAAGGAGAAACCATTGATGAGATGTACTCAAAATTCACAACCATTGTAAATGAAATGCGCTCTTTAGGGAAAGCATACTCAGTACAAGACAGAGTCAGAAAGATCATGAGATGTCTTCCAATAATATGGAGACCAATGGTGACAACCATAAGCCAGACCAAGAATCTTGACGTACTCGGTCTTGAGGAACTGATTGGAACATTACGAGCACATGAAGTGTTGCTACAAGAAGACAAACCAATCAAAAAGGCCAAAGCAATAGCTTTGAAAGCATCTCAAGAAAGTACATCATTACAAACAGATGAGGACTCAGAAGAAATCGAACAAGAAGATGTTGATAAAGAGATAGTTCGTCTTACAGGAAAGATACAAAGAATGTTGATAAGAAGGGATCAAATCAAAAAGGGATTTCTAGATAAAAATGAATTCAAAGTTGAAATAGATAAAAGCAAAATCATTTGCTTTGGCTGCAACAAACAAGGACATTACAAAATTGAATGTCCATTAAACAAAAAGGTGCCAAAGAAATTTCCCTTAAAAAAGAAGTCAATGATGGCAACCTGGGATGATTCTGATGAATCAGAAACAGATGAACCTGAAGAAGCAAACCTGTGTTTCATGGCAAACATTGAAGATACAAAGGTAACAAATTCTAAACCATGTCTTATATGCAAACAAATGGAAAATCGAATTTGATAATTTGTTAAATGATTCAAACTTTCTCATTCAAAAATGTAGTTCTTTTAAAGAAAAATTTCACAAAGAAAAAGAAGAGAAAGAAAAGATTTAGATCATGAATGATAAACTTAAAGAAATCATTCAAAATCTGAACGATTCCAACTTTACAAATCTGGAAACAAAAAAACCAGAAAGAAAAGATCAATCTGAACAGACAAAGAACGATCTTCTCAAAAGACAAGATCAATCTTTACAGATAAAGAATGATCTTCTCAAGGCTGAAGTTGAAACTCTTAAAAATGATTTGAAAAACTTTATTAAAGCAACTGAGACATTTCAGAAAATCATGGGATCTCAAGTAGGGATTTTTGATAAAGCTGGGCTTGGCTTTGACAAAACACAAAAAACCAAAATGTATGAAACTTTCTTTGTTCGCGAATTAAGAGAAGAAAAATGCAAAATCAAATGTTCATATTGTGACAAAATTGGACATTTAGAATTTGCATGTTACTTTAGAAAAAGAGATATAAAAAACAGGAACAAAAGAAATCTCAAAACCGAAAATCATTTGACAGCTAAAGAAAGTTTTTATAAACAAAAATAACGTTCTTTAGATCAATCTAAAGGCATATCAGAAACAGCCAACATTCATTTTTTTAAACCAGTTTCAAAAAGAGGTTCTTCTCAGTCTAATATTGATCATTCTAAGAAATCATTTAACAATATAAAACAAGATTTCAAGGCTAACTCCCAAGGACCCAAACAAATATGGGTACCAAAATCATTACTAACTTGTGATGCAGGAACATCATCCAATAATCAAGAAAGAACATTGATACGTAGACAAGGCATGCTCAATACACATGAATGGAAAAGTATGATGCCTCATCTCATTACAAAAATTTGGAGTGTCTTTAACCCTTTGAAACATTAACAAATCAAAGGTACATGTATCATCTTATTTCGCTTCCATGTATGCGCTTATTATCATGTTCAAAATTTTAAATGTTGTCTCTTGTGAAAGATGACAAAGAGCATAGTAGCATTTTCCTTGTATTATTATTTTTTTTTAAAAAGGGGGATATTAATTCTATCATATTCAGGGGGAGTTTTCAGAAAATGTTATTTTTCTTAAAACTAAAGTCTATTAAATGTTTTTTTTCAATCCTTTGTATTCCCCAACCTTTTTGTGTTGACAAAGGGGGAGAATTATTTTAGATTTTATGTTTAGATTTTATGTTGGTTCAAAAATCTGAAGCATATTTTGAGGGGGAGCTTTTAAAGCTCTCTATGATTAAAATTAGAATCAAAATTAAAATCTAAATTAACATGTTTGTCATCATCAAAAAGGGGGAGATTGTTGAGACAAAATCTCAATTTAATGTTTTGATGAAAACAAACAAAAAGTTAATTAAAAATTATAATTATGATTCTAAGTATTTTGGTATTTAACATGTGCATTTGAGTTTGTTAAAACAAGATAGGTATCAAACATCACAAAGCAGCATATCAATCTTATGATGTAGCAGATCAATCTTTTGATGCAGCAAATCAATCTTTTGATGCAGCAGATCAATCTTTTGATGCAGCAGAACAATCTTCACAGTAGATAATCAATCTCCACATAATTGATCAATCTTGGAAGTCACATTCAACTCATACTCATTCCAGAATTTGAAGAATCAAGTAATGCTTCAAATTAAGGCATAATGCAAAGATCATTCTTTACATAAAGCAAGTACAAGTACAAAGCTACATGTAGTGAAGTACACTACTGATTTGAACCTTTTAAAAACCTACGCACATAACTGAAAAGGACATAATCAAGGCTAACATACTGACACAATGCTCATTCAAGAATT
Source organism: Cicer judaicum (assembly GCA_037974835.1). NCBI lineage: Eukaryota > Viridiplantae > Streptophyta > Magnoliopsida > Fabales > Fabaceae > Cicer > Cicer judaicum. Next base: position 19,109,278 of record JBBPBS010001017.1, read on the forward strand.
TGAAGAATCAAAACATACTTCAAATTAAGACATAATGCAAAGATCATTCTTTACATAAAGCAAGTACAAGTACAAAGCTACATGTAGTAAAGTACACTACTGATTTGAACCTTTTAAAAGCCTGCGCACATAATTGAAAAGGACATAATCAAGGCTGACATACTGACACAATGCTCATTCCAGAATTTGAAGAATCAAAACATACTTCAAATTAAGACATGATGCAAAGATCATTTTTTACATAAAGCAAGTACAAGTACAAAGCTACATATAGTGAAGTACACTACTGATTTGAACCTTTTAAAAGCCTGCGCACATAACTGAAAAGGACATAATCAAGGCTGACATACTGACACAATGCATTGGGAACAAGCTGTTTTCATAACAGACCAAAAGATCAATCTTTTGGTGCAAAAGAACAATCTTAAGCTATGACAGATTTTTCAGCAGCTCGTTTATGACAGCTGGTCCTTTTCCAATGGCCATATTAGCTGTCCTAAGCCTTCTTAGAGTCTATAAATGCAGCTGCAAGTTGAAGAACAAAACATAACAATCAACACCAAGCAAAAGATCAAAAGATCAATCTTTTTTATCATACTCAAGTGTCTAAATCCCTTTTCTTATAGCTTGTTGTTTTGTTTTAATTTCTGTGCTGTAATCATTCACATAGATGTCCATCCACGAAATATATTTCTCAAACAAGAGTTGAGTAAATATCAAATTCTAAATAGCCTCAAAATCACTACTTTGTAACTCAAGGTTGTTTTGTCAAATCTTGAGTAAATTGGAAAAATCCATTCATGTTTTGAAAGGTAACTTATTAAAGCCTTTCCAAAATAGTAAGGTAGAATTGAAGAAATCCTTTCTAGGTAGAAGGGTAGGAATTGTGTAAAGATCAAGATTGATCCATGAAAACCAAGAAGGATCTTGGTTTAAACACTTAGTGGAAAATCTCACGGTTGTGAGGACTGGACGTAACCCGGATTGGGTGAACCAGGATATATCCTTGTGTGATCTCTCTATCTCTATTTATTTTATGCTTTACAATCAGATTTTATTTTGGTAAAATTGATCTTGATGTTTTAAAGATTGATCTTCAGCAAAAGATTGATCTTCTACAAAGTAAAGATTGATCTTCATCACTGTAAAGATCAATCTTAACCTGATATTCTTTTTAATAGCAGAATTTTTTTTAAAGAGGTCAATTATAATTCAAACCCCCTTTCCTTATAATTGATATTTTTTACTTCAGGGTCTACCTAAATCCAATGGGAAACAGGTCATTTTTGTGGTAGTCGATAGACTCAGTAAGGCTGCACACTTCAATTCACTTGCTCATCCATACACTGCTGCAACCGTGGCTCAATCCTTCTTAGATAACATCTTCAAATTGCATGGCTTTCCTGAATCTATTACCAGTGATTGGGACTCAATTTTTATAAGTAACTTTTGGCAAGAATTCATGGTTTTTCAAGGAGTACAACTACAATTATCAACAGCATACCATCCACAAACTGATGGTCAGACAAAGGTGGTCAACAGATGCCTGGAAACATACTTAAGATGCATGTGCAATGATGCACCTCAGCAATGGCACAAGTGGTTACCATTGGCTGAATCGTGGTATAACACTACTTGTCACTCTTCAATTCAGGCCACTCCTTATGAGATAATCTATGGTGAGCCTGCCCCAACTTTTTTACCTTATTTTCCTGGAGAATCCAAGTTGCAATGGTGGATAGAACCCTAGCAAAAAGGGAGGAAATGCTCAAGGTTCTTAAGTTCCATTTGCATAGAGCTCAAGAGAGAATGAAACAATTGGCTAACAAACACAGGACTGATAAGCAATTCGCTGACAAACACATGACTGATAGGCAAACAGAGCAAATGCGAAGTTGGCACCAAATTTTTTTGGCCCATTTCCTATTATTCGAAAAATTGGGGCTGTAGCTTATCAATTGGGTTTACCAAACCATTCTCAAATCTATGATGTGTTCCATGTCTCACAATCGAAGAAGCATATTGGCAAATCAATTGCTTCAGCTATTGTTCCTGATTCATTGCAGCTAGTAACTGCTCCAAAAGAACCTGAACCGATCTTAGATAGAGCTACAGTCAAGCGTAATGGTCAAGCAGTCACCAAAGTCCTAGTTAAATGGAAACATCAACTTGTTGAAGATGCTTCATGGGAGTTTTATTATGATCTACGCAAAAGGTTTCCCAATTTTCATTCTTGAGGTCAAGAATGCTTTGAAGGAGGAGGTAATGTTAGGGATGATTCCAATTAGCTATCAAGCTGGAAGTTAGAGATCAACCACTAGCATTAAGAATTAGTTACTGAATTACTATGTTTAGTAAGTAGTTACAAAGTTAGGTAGGAGGTTATTGAGAATTTGTATAAGAGGTTACTTGGAATGTAAGTAATTCTCATTCATGATCATTAGCTTGTATTCTCTCATTGTACTTCCTTCTCTCAGTCAATATTACACACTCGAATTCCTTTCATTCAACTAGGAATTCCTGAATTCATTCATCTTATTCTTTTGAACCATTTCCCTAGATTCTTAATTTTTTTTCTTCCTTTCTCCCACTCAAACAACCCTAACACAACAACACCACATGTTTCATATCAATGAGCATCATATGTTTAAAATTGTGTCTTACAGAATCATGTAACATTGGATAATGCGCATAACGTTGAAGATTAAAAGGAATTCGGTCGAGAAACTCGACGAATGAATTTGTTGAATCAAGTTCAGTCGCGTATTCAAAATCGATCCATAAATTAGTAAAGTGGAAAGTCGTGGTTGTTTTGTCTAACACGTGACATATAATGAGATTGGTCATGAATTTTATTTTGCAATTTTATTCCTATGCGATATATGGTATCTATTTTTTAGAAGGCAAAGTGGTGGTGATGAGTGTTGCGTTTGTAAAGGAGTAAAGAGGGTGCAGAGGAGGAAAATTGTAGGGAAAAAAAATGCGCAAATTAAGATTGCGATAAAAATTTCAATTGAAATTTGGAATAAACTCAATTGGAACAATAAATGAGACGAAAAGATTTCTATTTTTCTAATAAATGAGATGAAGAAGAAGATGAAAAACAAAGGAAATAGGAATTTTTTGTCTTGTTGTTTCCTAACAAATTTTAATTGTTTTTAGATGGTTAAATTAACGTTAAAATTTGAAATACACTTAACAATGTGATATCATTAAAATTGACCATATAATATAAAATTGGAGAAAATATATGAAAAAACTATAAAATAAAAAAGGAGGTTAGTGTGAGAGGCCAAATAACTTATTTTAAACTAAAGAAACCAACGTTGCATAAATTTTTAAAAGATTAAAGAAGTCAAAAGTGTATTAAATTTTGTATTAATTTCTAAGTTCTATGAATCGCTAATGCGCAAGAACCGTGGTTTTTTTAATTTGTAGGATAAGATACTAGAACTTAAATTATGGGTTGGATTGTTTCACTAAAATAATGAGGAATGTTCCACCACCTTCTACTCTAGTCTAGTTTATTTAACCATGAATATCCGTCTCATAATAGAATATGCGGCAAAACCTCATTTCTTTTCTTTTCTTTTTCTTTTTTAAAATTCTTTGCTTCTCTTTTGTGACATTATAGATATGAATGGAGAAAATTCAGCCAATAGTCGTTTTCTGCAATTTCCTTCAACTTTCACTATCATATTATACTATTATTTGTGCTAACCCAACGTACATATCTTCAAATATTTTTTTCCTCAACGAAGTTATTTCTTAAAAACCCTTTTATACCTCAGCTGTGCAATTATTATTATTATTATTATTGAGAAATCCCACATATTTTTATTTATATTATATATAAATTGTTTTTGTCAAGGATTGTATATCATTTTAAACATCATTGTTTTCTAGATTTTAGAAGATGACAGGTCGTCCAATACATGTTAAGATCAAAGACGAATTATAAAATGATGTCTTTTTAAATTATAGGAGTATTTCGGTAAAATTATTAATTTTTTATTCAAACATACTTTTGATAAGATTATTAAATTTTTATTAATATATAATCTATTTCAGACATTTAATATTCTGATTTTTAATTTAATTCATTGATAAAATGTAAATAAAAAAATAAATTATATTGATAATTGAGCGAATTATTTTCATCAAACGTTATATAAATTTATATAATAATCAAATAAATAATTAATTAATGTAAAATAACTAATTAGTTAGAATAATTAATTAGTCAATTTAATTAAAGAATCAATTAAAATATTTAATATCTCCCTTAAGATAGAATGTGTTTAATATACTTCGAACTTAAAAAATTTCAAGAAAAAAATGTCGGAAAAAATATTGGCTAAAATAAATCTAAAATGACAAAAAATCATGGACTAAAAGAATTTCAAACGCCGAAAATTAATCGATGAAAGAATATGAATTTTGTATTTGACTAACCATATCATGAATAGAATCTAATATGTATATAATTTGAAATGACAATTAAGATAAGAAAGAATGAAATTTTGCTTAACCATCCAATGTATTCATTTTTTTTTATAGAAGTCGAAATATCAATGAGGCTAAAAAGAATGAATTTGCTTAACCATGGATTTCTTAATGAGTATAAACTAGAATTCCAATTAAAACTAAAAGATAAATAAATTTTATAGAACGTCAATTAAAGTTAAAAGAAATAATGGATTTTGCCCCAAAATATTATTGGTGTTCTTGAAAAATCTTCAACAAATATTTTGATGGCATATATTCTTGAGTTTGATGATGAGACAATTTGAATAATGCACTCGACTCCATCTATTTTATATTTGTCGAAAGTTATTGATGTCGAAACAATGTTGATATCAAACTATTGAATAAATCTTGAATTTTAGTAAAGTTTTGTTAACAAACATGTTTTTCTTGTTAATGTCCATTGTTTGATTTTTTTTTTTAATAATCATCATCATGATGAGATAATTCTAACTTGAAATTTAAGAAGAAAATATAAGATAATGAAGAAAGAAGGAGAAATAACTAGTTTTGAATAAAAAAAAAATAAATAAATAAAATAAAAAAGAAGAGAAAAATGAACAAATAGTTCAAGAGGTAAACCAAAAAGAAAAAATAAATTAAACTTATATAAAAAATTATCCAATAAATTTTTTAAAAAGAAAATAGCATAATAATTATTTTTGATTTAAGATATTAATAAAAAATAAATTAAATGATGTTGATAATTAAAATTTAAACATCAAAGATTACATAGACTTGAATAGTCAATTAAATAAATAACTAACTAGCCAGTATAATTAATTTAATATAATTTCTTTTAATTGATTTATTTAGTGATTTAGTCTTTAGATCTATCCTAGTGACAAAAGTCATGTACACTAAATATAGAGAAATAGTATATTGTAGATTAGCTTTAAAACGTACACTCGAATACATTAAATACCTATCTACTCCTTCACGAAATGAGCTACACATACGTGACAATGATGGTAAGTTTTATTAAAGCTAAAATTGGGTTTTCCAATACTATTATGACAAATAATATTGGCTATATTTCAATGCTAGTTTTCAAATAAACAGAAATAAATAGGACACTCTAATCGACTAGATGGGCCCTGTCTACAAATATTTTTTAACTCACACAAAATCATTAATTAAAGCATGAAATATTGTAAAGATAAGGTGTGTTACCTCACCAATCTATTAGGATCTATTTATTTTGTATGAAATAATAAGGTGCACATGTAAGGAATCCGAAGCAATCCACCTAACATGTTTACTTTTTTCCTTTCTTACTTTTTCAAATATTCTTTTATTAGTTATATATTATAATGTCTCTAACAACTAAAATTAAATTTAAAAAAAATTCAAGTTTCATGTCACGTCCAATATATATTAACCACCACCACAAAAGCCAATCTATTATCTAGGGCATGCTTTTAGTGAAGCTAACTATTTTGCAATAGTTTATTACATTAGGATAAGCATCCCAACGTAAATCTATTATCAAAATCACGATAGTTGTCATGATTAGGCGCCAATTAAATATTGAAAACGCTAAGTGCACTAAAGAGAGAAAGAGTTATGCTAATTTGTTTCTTAATTTTAAGTATTACGTATTAATAAAGTTTAAGATTAAAAAAGAAAAAAACTACAATATAATTTTTAGTAAGGAGTAATGGCACAACAAAATTTTCTTAATAGTTTTAATACGACACCTCATCTTTTTTGTCGTGTTTTCAAAACTAAGATGGATGATAAACTTGATATGCACCTAATAGTAGTTAAGAGAAAAAATCCAAAGGAACTTTCAAGAATTAGGCATTTGTTTTACCCAAAAATAAAGAATTAGGTCACTTCTTTTTTTTCTTCTTCTTTTATACTCTTAAAAAATTATAGAGAAATTAAAGAAAGAATTTTCACTTATCAGTTAACACACTTTAATTATCTACGAATAAGTAGTATAATAGTTTTATTAAAGAGATTAAATGAATTGTATACATAAACTTTAAAATTAGATTGTGTAACACTAATATTTTTTATCCATATTGTATAAATTAACTACTAAACATTCGTCTATGATATTAAAAATACTAAACTCAAAGTACAAAGATAATTTATAGAAATTGAAAAACAGACAAATTTTGATACGTAACAAGGGAAAAATGATGAAAATGACACATAATTAATTACCAAGAGCAAATTGAAAAATGACTAAAAGGATGCATAAAAACAAACACATAGGAATTGAATACATACATACATTGAAAATAAAATAAATAAAAAGGACACAAAAGGGATACAAAATACACCCTTGAAACACAAACAGTTATCTACAATTTCATGTGACCCTTTTTTTGGTTTTTTTCTTCCAAACCCCACTACAGCTGTGCTGAAATGGAAAAGACGAAAACGCCCAAAGGGACCACTTCATTTTGCACTCTTCAACATTATTCTTCGGGGGAAATTAATTAACACCATAGACTCATTGACAAATAAGTGATAGATAGAGGTGAATTAATTAAGCATTGCTTCTGAAGGATCCAAGAGCTTTAATGGCTGATCCTCTTAGAATGTATTGGTGGTATATTGCAGCCACTGTAGCTCCAATAATTGGTCCAACCCAGAATATCCACTAATCATAAAAAAGAAATTATATATATTAGAATATTATTATCAACATCAACGTACACACATATATAAATATTCATGACCATTATAATCATTTTATAAATATTGAACACCAAAGTTGTACCTGATCATCCCAAATTTTGTCCTCGTTGTAGATTACGGCTGATCCGAAACTTCTTGCCGGGTTAATACCGGTACCGGTAATCGGGATAGTAGCCAAGTGAACCATGAAAACAGCAAATCCAATGGGTAGTGGTGCCAAAACCTTAATTCATCAATTCAAAAAAAAAATAAAAATTACACAGTGAAGAAAAAAAAAATAGATTATGTGAAATAATTTATAATAATAAAAATTCTTACAGGAACATGGGAGTCCCTAGCGTTTCTCTTAGGATCAGTGGCAGAGAAGACAGTGTAGACAAGAACAAAGGTACCAATAATCTCAGCACCCAAAGCTGTACCTTTGTTGTAACCATCATGAATAAAGTTAGCACCACCTCCATACCTGTCAAAGTATGCTTTTTGGAAACCCTTTGCTAGTCCGGTACCGGATATCGCTCCGGCACACTGTGCTGCTATGTAAAACACCGCCCTCAGCAACGACACTTTTCTTCCGACGAATAGCCCGAATGTCACCGCCGGATTTATGTGCCCTCCTGGTATCATAATTGAACAATTAATTAAGTTTTATTATACTAATATAAGAAAATTTAATAGCAATTTATTTTAAGAGGGAGAATAAACATACCAGAAATACCAGCAGTGCAGTAAACAAGGATGAAAATCATGCCACCAAAAGCCCAAGCAATACCCAAAATACCAACACCATCACAATCAGTACCACGAGCTTTAGGATCACTCTGGTGACTGTAACCAATAATGGTCAAAATTGTGATATAAAGGAACAAAAGTGTTGCTACAAATTCAGCTATTAGAGCTCTATAAAAAGACCACTTTGTTAATTCATCGAAATCAATCAATGGTGCTGGTGGTGGATCTTGGTAATCTTTAGCTGAGAATTCACCATGTTCTTGAACCTCAACATCTTTAGCCATTGCTAGCTTCTTAACCAAAACTGTTTTTTTTTTTTAATTTTCAAAGTGGGATGGGAGAGTAGTGTGGGTTTGAATTGAGTAGAAAGGGGTGGTATTTATGTAACAAATGAAAGGAAAAGGAATCAAATATTTTTTAAGTGTGTTTTTTTGTTCGTTTATTGATAATGACAGGATTAAATTAAACGCAATTTTTTTTGCCGTCCTACTTAGGTTGATTTCGCTTGCATGGTCCCACTTTATTAGGACCCCATTCCAACGGGACTTATTGATTTTTTTTTATTTTTTATTTTTATTATTATTATTATTATTATTATTATTATTATTATTATTGTATTTTATTTTTAATAACAACAAATTTAAATGACTTAGTTGGATGAGCCAGACTTCAATGTTTTCGAGGATGTTGATAGAGAATTTTATAAATTATCCAACATTCAAGTCTTTACATTCATAAGTAGAGTCGAATTTACATGTACTTTAATTTATGATTCAGACACAAATTTAAATTAATTATTAAATATTAAAATGTTAATCAATTATTCTTTCACATTTTAATGTTAAGTGATTGTTTTAAGAATGAATTATATCTTTAAAAAATTCAAATAATAGTAATTGTATCTTTTAAAAATTATTATAATAATTAAAAAATTAATTTTACTTTTTAAATGAATAGAAAATGGAGATCAAAATAAAAATATTCTACATTTATTTTCAACGACTAAAAATGTTGTATTGGTGTTATTATAATAATAATTATTATTATTATTATTATATGTTGTGGTGTGGTCCAGTATGACCTAAAAAGGTTGTTATATGCCAACGGCTACATGTGATTATGGGCAAGTATGGAATTTGAAAAGGTGTTGTGTGTAGATAGATAGAGAATTCTGTGGCAAACTAAGCATCAATAACAGGGTGTACTGCTTTTGCTTCTCTGTCTCTCACTATTTTGGCAATTCATAATCAATCACTGTGGTCCCATCTGTTTTTTTTGTTTTCATCCTCACTATCTTTTCATTCATCTCTATTCCATCCTAAATTTGCTTAAGTTTTATCTCTTATTGTTTTATTACCAAAGATTAAATCCAGATACTAGTTGAGTATTTCATTTTGCTAGTGTTTGTTTCCCTAATTCTCTATCTGCTCTTATAATTAGTGTCCGACAATTAATTAATTTAATTATTTTATCCATATTATAAAAATATATTAATTGAAAGGAAGAGAGAATTGTTCTTTATAAAAGTATTAGTGTATTATTAATATTATAAAACGTATAATAAAATATATTATATTATAAGTGATGTAAATAATATTAATTAAATTATATAATTAAAAAAATATATTATAATTGAAATATTCATTCATTTTTAAAATATTTTTTTCTTTTTACAATTGAATTACTTATTGTAAAACGAAGAAGTATTATTTTTTATTCAACATCTTATATTCATACGAAAAAACTAATAACAAAAATTCAAGTGTATTTAAACTCTTCATCAACCATCAACTCATAAGGCAAATTTTGATATTGATTATGGTCTACTATAGAGTCGATATTTTAAAAATATTTAAAATTCTAATGACTACAAACATTAAGATAGTAATTTAAATATTAATAAATATTTTTATTTTTATAAATTATAATTAAGATAGTAATTTAAATAATACTAATTTGATAAAAAAAATATATATATTTATCTCATATTGAAACGATATCAATCAAATTACTTTATATCAAAAATTAAAAATATCATAAACTATTAATTCTAGAAAATATCATCATCCTTAAAAATTTTAATAATTTTTAAATATTAATTTGCGTTTAACCATTAATAAATGTTGCACACTGCGCCGAACTCACTCAATTCTATTTTAATTAATAATGTACTATTTTAAATATTGATCTTGAGCATTAATGAATTTAATCTCCCTCGATCTTCAATTCCATTGTATATGGAACTAATTAAGGCTTTGGCTGTGCACCAGCTAGATAGGTATCGCATGGTGCGTGAGGTCTCTCATTTATTGGATCAAATATCCTACAATATTAATTAACTATGGATGAAGCATAGTTGGAAGAAGAGCGTTAACGTAGAAAATACATTTTTCGATTGTTGAAAGATTTGTTTTTTAGTTTATTGAGTTTTGGGTTACAGTTGTATTGTTCTTATCTATATGATGTTTATTTTTTGGATTTAATTTTTATTTTTTTCAATAATTTTGTATCAATGGATAGAGTATCCTGGGTGTACAAAATCCAATTCATCCTAAAAATCTGACTTGATCTTCAAGTAACAAGTTGGATCAATTTCAGTCGAAGAAATAAAAATAAGAAGAAAAAAAAAAGTTAATACAAAAACAAAGTAAACAAAAAAGCATCAGTTTAAGTCACTCTAAACGTTATTCGTCCTATTTCAAAATATATTAAAGACAAAAAAAAATTATTTACTTTACCTAAATATTAATTCTATTGCATTAATTTTATTTAAGGTTTAAAAAAATTATTTTTTCTATATATTTTCTTCTCCCTGCAATTTCACTTTTTTTATTATTATTATTATTATTATTATTATTATTAATTATTATTATTATATGGTTAGATGTTACTATTGGCTAAAGAGTAAAACTATTAAGTGATATAAATCTAGTAAATAATAGAATATTTATTTTAATTAAGTAATTTTTTATTTTATATAACAATGTTATTAATTATGAATTGACAAGTGTAAAGTGATTTACTATATTTATAAGATATTTTAAATTTTTCAAAAATTACTAATTGACGATTTTGTCTTGAGATCAATTAATCTTACCTTATTTCTTTACGTCTGTAATCAACTTATAACTAAATAAATTTAAAAGTTGATGAAATCAAATATTAGGACCATATTAAAAGTACATCAAATTCTATATAACGTGTTATTTATACGACCCTAATAAGCATTCGAGAGAAATCGAGATTTCATATTATATTACTGGTCTGTGGACTTTTTCTTATCAAACTTCCTTGTGTATAGTGCGAGACCTAATTCTCTCGGACATCCTAGACACCGCCTGGAACTAAATAATAGCATAGGATCTAGTAATATAAATTTGACTTAAAATACATTTTTAAAATATTTTTTATTTTGTAAAATAAAAAAAATATAAAATAAAATTCTTATGTAGTTTTAATTTTTGTGATAAAGTCAACATATATCTTTTAATAAACTTTTGCAAACATATTTACTACAATATCAATTGTTCCTCCAAACAAAAAATAGCTTCAATTTCGATTTCAGAACTCATATGTTTATTTACTTTTCTCTTTAGTTGTATATATTTAAAATAATTATGTTTATTTCAAACTAAATTAATTAAAAAATTATAAATGTATGTGGAGAAATTTTTAAAATTTTTGTATATGATTGCAAAAGATCTTTCAAAATTTATATGTTGAAAGATAATTAAATATATTTCATTTTAGAAGAAACTAAAATTAATTGTTAGATAATTTTAAATAACTAAAAATTATATTT
>JBBPBS010001017.1:19121146-19218894 GCA_037974835.1 Cicer judaicum
ATTTTTATTTTACATAGACTAAAATTAAAAGGTTAAAATCCTATGACTTAAAATATATTTAACTATTTAATTTTTCTCTTAACCATATTAACTTCAAAGAAAGAGACTTTGATAATCCTAAATTTAACTAAAATATAGTCAATAAGTGTTCTAACTATATTTGAATAATAAATATTTGAACTTAAAAATTACATATATATTTATAATATTCTTTAATAAATTAAAATTTAGAAAGTATACCTTTTAACCGTGTATTAACCATGTTCAAAAATAAATTACATAGAAAAATGGTTCATATTTTAATTAACAGGAGAGGATGATTTTCTAATACAACACTAAATAGAAATTAAAAATAGAGACATAATACTAAATAAAAATTATAGAGATATTATATTAAAAAGAAAAGGGAGAAAGGGGTAATTAATTGATCATATATAAGATATATATATATATATATATATATATATATATATATATATATATATATATATATTTATGTTATTTCTCGAACAAATTTGAAGTTCTCTATAGTTGTTGAAAATGAATTACATCTTTTTTACAGATGCACTTGAAAAGTGAGTTTTACCTGAAGTCTGTCGTGTTACAAGCCTGGTCGTAAACTTCGGTTTGAAGTGAAACATTGAAACATCAAGTTAGTGGCTAAGAAATGTTCACATATTAAAATAGGAAGCGATTAAGATATATTATCCTAAAAAAATAAAATATAAAGTTATCACAATGATTTTCAATACCGCAATTATGATTAATTAATTTTATTAGAATAATTAAAAGTAGGTTATAGTTGTTGTCTTCCTTGCATGACGAAGGCGTGCCAGAATAACTTATCTGGACGCCCTTAAATCAAATGGGTTTTGGACACACTGCGGCTTCAACACATTAATTGTCCCTCACCACCACTTATTTAATTGATTATATAATTTATTAACTAAATGTTACTAATTTAATTAAATCTTATGTCTCATCTTATATAAAAAAAAAAATTGAATTAACGGTATTTAATGTAACATATCTTCTATTGGTATAATATTATTTATATTTAAAACTAAAAAGAGTGCAATTTGAAAGTAGTTTCGCATATCATTGTAGTATTTCTCCATTGACACTTTGACATAACCACCACAAAACATAGACAAATGAACAAAAAGAATGTGCATATTATTTGTCTTATTTGATAAGCTTTTAGGAATTCCTAAAAAAAAACTAAGAAAAGGTGCCGTAACAAAAGCCACTTCCACCCACACAAAAATTCTTGATCTTATTTTTCTTTTTTAATATTCACTCACGAATATTATTTTAGCAAATAAAATTAAAATAATGTTATTTTTAATTTTTAATTATTTTTTTACTTTTAAAACAATAATTCCACATTACTTTTTAGTTTTGAATCATTATATTTTTAATATGTCAATAAAAATCTTAAACATTTATTTGAAAATTAAAGATATAAATATTGGTTAAATTTCTAACATGTCATCGGAGAGTTTTACCTTTGATTAATTTTCATTCATATGTTCAAATTTAAATATAGGGCAAACAATTGAATGGATCCCTTCTCAAGTGAGAATCTACTCTAATTAAAAGAAAAATAAAACAAAAAAAAAAACAAGAATGGTGGTGGATAAGATGGGGTTTAGCCCGAGTGCGATAATACCTTGTCGTGTGCATTGGGTGAGAATGGATGTAGATATTATCCACTCTCTATTCCTTTCATCAATTTTTTGTTGTCTTCATTTCTCTCCACAATTTTGGTGGAGAGGATCCAACTATGTGTAAGAATAGTGTTATTGCAATTAATAGAGTAGTATAATAAGAAAAGAAGAATTAATTGGTACTAATGGTGGATGTTGGTCAAGCAACCGTTGTTCATTTTGGTTGAAATTTTAGTATGTCATTCTAGTCAACGAATTTGTTATTCTAATAACTTTTAGGCTAAATTATATTTTTGTCCTTTTAAGTTATTTTTAGGTTTTACTTTGATCCCTTAAAGTTTTTTTGATTGCATATGTTACAATAATAGACATTTTGGTCCCTTAAGTTAAAAATATAAAACATTTTGGTCTCTTAAGTTACAAAAATAGAGAAGTTTGATCACTTAAATTACAATGTTAGGCACTATTACTAAGGACAAAAGTATAAAATGTTTGGAACTTAAGGGACTAAAATGTTTATTGTTTGTAACTTTAGAGACTAAAATGAAACGAAAACAACTTGAAAACCCAAGTATGTAACATTTGTAACTTAAGCGACCAAAATGAAATGAACTAAACTTAAGAGACTAAAATGAAGCCTAAATAACTTAAATGACCAAAAGAGCAATTTAGCCTAATTTTTATTAGTAGTTTTGTGTTCTCTATGAATCAGTTTTGGATAGCAACTTTTATGGAGGTGCTCTATTATTGTTTGGTTATTATCATTAAATAATGATTTTGGTTTTCTAATGTTATTTTTTAGTCTAAACGACTTGTGATTTTTACATTTACTCTAAGGAGTTTTCTACATTAAATTTGAGAAGTCATATTCAATGTTTTTAACTCATTTATTGTTATAATTACTAGTAGTGGTGTTTCATTCGTGATTTTTGAGTTTATATTGAAATAACAATGTTAATCATAAGAAAAGGGAGTTTGAGTTGTGATCCTTTTAAAATTTTGATTCATGTGTTTAATTTAAATTAATCTAAGATCAATTTTTGTTGAAACATAATATCTAGAATGTTCTAGGTATGTTAGAAGCAAATGAAACAAATTAATGAAGTGTGATTTGTGTGTGTGAAAAATTAAAGATAAGGAATAGAAATATCACACACAAAAAGTATATTGGTTCACCAAATTCGGGCTAGTCCAATCCACATAACTGTGAGATTTTCGCTATGTGCTTAAGAACCAAAAGGTTCTCCTTCACACACTTTCTCTTGATCACACTTTGATCAATTACAATTTTCATATTTCACTCTAGAAACAATTTTCAAAGTCACCTTTCAATATAGAAAGGATTTTTAAAAGCACATTCAATATAACATAAAAGATAGACTTGAATTACAAATTTTACGCATGAGATAATTAATGATAAATTCAATAAATGATGATCCACATATATAGTGAAGAGAGTTGAAATTTGCTTGAAGAGTTTTTGACTTGTTCTTACTTGAACAAGTGTTGGTATATTTATAAACTGAACTTTTGCCTTCATCTTCCAATTGATCTTCAATTTATAGATGATAAAAAGCTTTGAATATTCAGTTTAATCTGAATATAGTCATTGGACACACTTCCCAAGTGTCGAATCTATTTTAAAGCAATTTAAACATGTGTTTATATTGTTGTCTAGAACGCTCTTGCTTCTGGGTATGATGGAAAGCATGAGTGAATGAGTTGTGAAATTTCAGTTGGTATTGTTCCAAATCAAAATTATCCAATGTTTATGTAGAATAATGCAAGTACAATGTACTTGTGTCGTTGCTCACAACTCATCAATTTGGAGATAAATATTATAATCAATTCGGATATTGTTTTCTTTCTTTGAGCATTTAGCTCAAGTTTTGGGGTTCACCAATGATTTCAACAATTAGGAAATAAAAAATAAAAAATCTACGAATAAATTTATAATGTCTAAGTTAATAACATAAAACGACACAATATATGTGACAAAATCCAAGTTATTGAAATATCTATGCATTCGGATATGTGATGACCTAGTTGAATTAGATTGAAGTTGATCCGTTAATTTGATTCAAACAAACACTGCAACAAAATAGAAAATTAAACAAGGATAATTCGGGGTCAAAAAATTATCTAATAACACACTTCATTATAATGAATGAAGAAAAGAAAACTTAGAGAGAATGTGAAAATTTATCTCCCGAAAAAATTAAGACCAATATGAAATGACTAAACTACTATAGATATTTAATACTTATAACATGGTTAATAATAATAATAATAATAATAATAATAATAATAAAATAAAAACTAGAATTCTCCGTCTATTCAAAATCTTATATACAAGAACATTTTTTATAAAATTCATATATGGTGTTTATATGTTGGTTTACTTCATCGTGATAGTTTACAAAAAATTTAGGGTAACTTCGGTGACATTATTGAAAAATATATAGAAATATATTTCCAAGTCATATGGAGAGGAAACATTTTTCTTTTTACTTTCTTTTTTAAAAAAAGAAGACAAAAAAAGTGTAGCGGAAATATAATTAATGAAAAATCACTGAGTTTTACCCGCATCGGCAAAACCTCCATGCATAAACAAATAAATAAATTAGCTAAAGTGCTAAGGTTAGCCCAAATAAATTAGAATCACCTAAGACCAAAAACAAACATAGAATCGCCAACAATTATTATATGCCTCAATTGATCACGATTCTTTATAGCAAGCACTAAGCAGTGATGCATATTATATCTGACTAATTGTATTATGAGACCAAAATAGTCGGTCCTCTTTACAGATCAGTAATTGGATTAGAAATACAGAGTGGCCTTAATTTTCCAACCACTCTCTTGATATGGACTGGTAAATAATAATATTTCCTTTCCTTTGTAAATATACAATTTTATTGTCGAATCATGATAATTAAATTAAGTGGATTATAATATAAATTTATTAGAAAGTTATATTATTTTTTTAATTTATATTTAAAGGCAGAGAAAAAACTAATTAATATTTTTATTATAATATTTATTATTAATTATAAAAAAAACACAAATTAATTATTAGTATGTTGAAAAAAATAATTGATATCGTTGAATATTCAAATAAATTATTAAAAGGATTCTTGGGAATAGGAAAAAAATTATTAACACAATCTTAAGTTTAAGGATCGTTTTAAAATAATTAAATTATTTAATTATTTTATATAAATAAAAAAGAAAATAATCTAACTTTCTTGTTGAATATTAATACATTATTAATATAATAAATATATAAAAATAAATATTATATTATAAATAATGCGAATCAAAAATTGAAATAATTAGTTAGTTTAGGATAATATTTTTCTTTAAATGGATGAATTTTTTTGGAACCATTATTATGTGTGTGAATATTGTGATGTGAAATTTGGGGTGAAAAATTAGTTAGGAATTTTAATGACTTCCAGAGGCATCTGGATCTCATCATGAAATTATCATGCGCATATATTATTCGATAATGAGTATGATGACTGATTTGTGGTCGTCATTAACATGTAGACTTTTTCGAATAGAGTGTGATGTTATGGCTGAGAGAGCACCACGTATTTATTATACGGTATTAAGTGATGGATAAATATAATTATTTTTGTTTTAGACGGTGTTACATGACAATGACTACTTGCACTGGACGGTGGCTGCCTTCAAAGTTATGAGATTTTATATTCAATATTCAATGTACAAATTCATGATCTTAATTTTGCTCTTTAGTAATGGTTGATAGTGCTCATTCAAAGAAAAATAAGTTATCTGAATTTGAGTTTATTATTCAATTTTAAACATAAAAGATAGAATAGATGTTATTGTTGATTATTTGGTTAGGATAGTCACATATTTACCTGGTCTCATGTTTTGCATTATCTCTATCAAGTTGTATTTTGAATTATATTTTAAATAAATAGAGTGAATTATTAAATTTGTCCATGAATTTATAGTGTTTTTAAATAGGTATAAAAAATTACAAATATTTCAACAATATTTTTAATTATATTAAATAATATTCGAATGAGTTTTTTTTATCAATAAATATGTACAATTAATCATTTACTATCAATTAAGATTGTATATATTAATATTTTATTTTTAACTTGGTCCCTAAAATCGAATTTGCGAATGAAATAAAATTGATCATTGTAAGAAATAATGATGAATAGAATTTAACATAATTAAAAATATGTTAGAACATTCATAATTGCATAAACTTATTTGAGGGAGTGCTATAAATCCAAGACAAAGTTGCTAGTTTGTTAAAAATAATATGAAATATTTTTAGTAAAAAAAAAAAATTGCACTTAACTGCATTGCCAATAGGGATGAGAATAAGTCATGTCATGTCAGACTTTGATAGAATTGAGTGTGATCATCGATTAATTTTTTAAGTATAAGTTTGGTCAACTACTTATCATAGACTTTTTTTAGTCTGATGACCTTTTTAAAAGTATAGTTTGACTTGAAAATCTATTTAAAAATTTTATTGACATTAAAATATTTAAACGTTATATTTTATATTCTTTTTAAATAGACTAAACTATGTCTTTATATAAAATGAAAACTAATAAAATTATAATTTAATCTAATAAAATAATAACCAACAAATCTGCAACAACCTCCCAAAAAAATAATAACAAAAAATGAACTCATTAATGGTCCTCATACACATATTAAATTATATGTTCTATCCATACCAATTTACATGATCCTCTCCGGATATCAAAAAAATGATTTTTCTAACAAAATAATTTTAAAAATATCTGAAAAATACCCTTTAAACTCTAAAAAGTGATTTTTAGTTTCAAAGAATAGGTTTTTTCTTAAAACAAACATATTAATTATTATATCTCAAACAAATATGAAACGACGGAGTGATTGTCTAATGGAATGGCTACTGAATATGGAACCACTACAGTGAAATTATTGACGAATATGAAACGGGTATCGAATATAGAACGACTATTAACTGATTGTCTAATTAATAGTAATTTAAAATAAAAATAATATTATTAATAAATAATAATAAAAAATAACATTAATAAATAATAAAACATATATAGATCGACGTCTAATAATTTTTTTATAAATTTGAGTTTTACATTTTTATTAAATAAATCAAATCAGTCTATCGGTGTGATGTGATTAATGAATTGGACGTGTGTGTTTGTAAAGAGCAAAATTGTTTGATGAGTAACCAATACAGTACTCGCAACTTAGAACACATGAAATAAAAGTTCATAAATTGATGTGATTAACGACGCACATGCATATTTGTATTTTTTTCACGTATAGACAATAATACTATACAGTGACAGTTCTTAGAGACGAAGAATGGGTCGCCATGGACTTTTTATTATTAGTTGGTGTTTGTCCAGGCAATTTCACAACAGTACACGAGAGTAATGGGTATTGGACACAGTTATTTGTACTCTTGGGCTTATACGACTACATTGTCCAAACGTGCCATTGTAAAATATGAATTTTTTATTGTGCATCCCTCTTTTATACTTGTCATTCTCCCCGTTCATATAAAAATATAATTTTGTCTTTTTAATTATTTATAAAAATTTTAAATTTTTTATTTTTTCGCTCCTCTTCCGAACATTTAGAGAAACTACTTTAATTTTTGAATTTTTAAAAAAAATTTAAATCCAAAAGTAAATGATATTTTCAAAATTTTAAAGCTTTCAAGCAATTTAAAACTTTTAAAATAGAAAATTTTCAAAATTTTCAAAACTTTTGAAAGTTTTAAAGTTTCGAAATAGAACATTTATAGAATATTCAAAACTTCGAACAATTCAAAATTTTTAAAATGGAAAATTTTCAAATTTTTCGAAACTTTCAAAGGTTTTGAAATTTTTTAACTTTTTCCAATTTTTATTTATTTATTGATATAATAATTATGTTAACTTAATATTACAGTGCCTAAAACTACGAGGTAGGAAATTATTCGTATTATCGCCACAAGTGTTGGGGGCGATAGAGGTTGTAGAGTTGATAGAGTTCCACCCACGGCATCTTACTAACGAATGAATGAAGCAAATCGTCCACATCGTCAACATCGTTGTGAGCTTGGCGAGGAAGTTCAGGAGTCTGAACAGGATGCTCATGACCATGAACATATGGATTACAAGGAACAAGAGCAGCAATACATTGAAGACGTCAAACACCAGGTTCAGCAGTATGGATTCTTAGGAGGACCATTTCTGACATCTATGTTAACACAGTATGAACACCATATGGCTCGTAGGATATAAGAACAAGATATATATTTTAAACTTTTAATTAAGAATAACTATATATTATATTTAGTACATTCTTTCAATGAAATTTAGTAAATGATTATATTGTTATGTTTTTTAACTACTAGTAGGATCGTGACTCGTTGAAAGAGGTCACACATGGTTTAAAACTAAAAAAGTTTGTTGAAGTACATGTACCAGATGTTGTACAACATCATATTCAAGAATTTGGGCTAGTACATTTTTATTCAGCTTATTTGACGATGAATGATTTTTGTCTGATATATGTATTTGTATAATTAATTTCTTTTTTAATATCAATATTTGGTGTTATTTATGCTATAAATAAATAATTAATTAAAAATTCAACTTTAACTTGATACTTAAAAATAAATACAATTGTTTAAAAACTTCTCACATATATATTAATTTTTGTCCACCTATCTTTTTCTTAAGCACATAAACTAGAAATCATCAACGAGTTCCACACTATTTCAACGATGTCATCTAATACATTGGAATAAATATCTTGATGTAGATGGATCTCTTTATTCGAACGTGTTCGAACTAAAGGTCAAGATTCTTCGGTCTAACCTAATAATATTGCAAGTTACAACTGCACGATAACCACAATTTCCATCAGGCACAACATCTATAGTGTGCTTGATATTTTGATGAATAAAAGTAGAAATGTGTATATTAGAGGGTTGCTTTGAAAATTCTTGAGATGGTTGCCTTGCAAAATGTTGAGATGATATATTTGCAAAACTCTAAGATTGTTGATTTGCATATTCTTGAGATGATTGTTTTGCAGAATGTTGAAATGGTTGTTTTGGAGATCTATGAGAGGCATCGCCATACTCACTATATGAAGGATCACGATGAGCATAAAAAAAATTCTCTTTTTAGAAGCTCCCTTGGTTTTCACATTATCGAGTGATGGGCGAATTGTTGTTGTATATGGAAATACTCGTTCACACACTTTTGTTCTGAATATCATTTCACCAATAATATCTTATTTATTCATGTATGCTTTCATTGTCTCTCACTCTTTTAAAAAGTCATATTTTGATAAACATTCTTCATTATCCAATTCATGCTCCATACTTAATTTTTTCCAAAAAAATATGAATGTTATCTAAAGGGATAACATTAATAGATATCTGCAAAGTTGTCAACTCACAAGCACAAGCTAATTCATGAGTTGTTTTGATTATTTTGTCAATATCTACAATCTTTACCATCTTTAATTGTTTATCAATTTTTAAAAAAATATTTCCTTCATACAAATTGATGTAATCTTTGATAAAATTGTGAATTATACTCATGCTCAACATCTATAATGGCTTTCTGAAAAGACGATTTGATGCTACACATTTGGGTTTTCAACATCATATTCACACCATCTCAACTTTTACACAAATCTCCACTATTAGTTTGTATCATGTTTTTCAATCTCCAATGAGTAAAATCAGCTCTATTAATAAATTAAATAACATAAAGTAAAATAAATCACATAAGTTACTAAATAATATTTCTAAAACAAATCATAATTTCGAAGTGTTAGTACAGAGGTGCACCTAAGTCGGGGTGAATTAGGCGTATATAATTTTTTTGGTTTTTAAAGACTTAGTGAATTATTTTCTGTTTAGGATTGGTGTATGGAAAAATGTAAATGACAGAAAAATAAAGAACGCGATAATTTATCTTTGTTCCGCTTACAACCAATATTACACCCAATTCTTTTGCATACCACAAAAGATTTTCTACTATTTGTTAAAATAAGTACAAATTTAACTCTAAGACTTCTTTTACAAACTTCTAATTATCACCCTAAGATAGCACACCATTATCTTTGTTTACAACACTTGAAAAAGTACACCATTTTCCTCAATTTACACAATAACTTGAATGGTTTTACAACAATGACTTTAACTAAAATCAAGAGTGTATAATTATAACAGCCTAATATAATTTCAAATACAATAAAAAATATTTCTCAATGATATGACAATGTAAAATATGTACTTGAAATATGAAAGTAAAACTTTTAATATATCGAAATATTTCAGAGAGTTTGTTCAAAGTTGTTCTAAGATTGATTTAACAATTGTTAAGTTAAATTTGAAACTAATAAGTATTTATATATTTAAACATCACTTTAGATCAATGGTAATCGTTCTTAGAGTTTTGATGAACATATGCAATGATCTAAGTTGAATCTGAACTGAAAAATTGTATTGTTTCGCAGTTGTATCTGGTTACAGTAGGAGTGTAGTCGAATACACCTCTATAACGTTCAATTTTATTTAATAAATTTAACCTTGTATCCGAATACAACATCTTGTATTCACATACAAATGATTGAATTTTACCACTGACTTAGTTTTGTATTCGACTACACCATTTCATAGTCGAATACAAATATTCATATTTTGCTACTTATTTGAGTGTGTATTCGGCTATAATATGTTGTATTCGAATACAACTTAGAATTTTGTCAAAAAGTTGATTTTCAAACATTGTTCATTCATTTTAACACTTTAAAAAAAAAATTATGCATATGCCAAAATTAAAGGTTCTCATGTGCATTTGAAATATAATAATATTATATTGCATCATTTACTTTATTATAAGACTTTTGGCATATTGATCACAATTGACTTGATTGTTGACTTCTTTTTTAACTTGCAACTTGATCACTTTCCTTGGTTTTTGACTTTATCAAAAACATATAATTTTACAAATAGTATTTGTTGGATGTTGTATTCCCCTAAATGCATCACTCTATTGGTCCAAGTCACGACAAATCTTTCTTTGTAAGATGTGAACCACAAATCTTTAACATAATCAACAAAAAGGATAATATTGTCACACACTAGCTCAAAGTGTTGCAAATGATGATCATACTCCTCCGCAATAGTTAAAAATACTTTTTTTCCCATAAATCCATTATCAGATCTTGTTTATCCTCTTTCACATATTATTTGCATTTTACCATAACATTTTTTTTAATATGAAAACGACATAGCAAATTAATTGAAGTATGAATTAAATTCAATTGTCTTATATACGAACAATATTCTTATATCGGTCACAATAACTTTAGAAATTAAATTCTCATATACAAACAATTGTCTTAGCTTTATGAAGGCTTAGATAAAGTTATCTTGTCGCTCTTGTTCCAAGTAAGCAAATCCAACATAAAAAGTCAACCTAGTAGATGTACACCTACAATTTCAAGCTATGGTATCTGATATCTAATTGTTTTGTATGTGTTATCATATATCAAAACAAAATGAAAATATTTAACAACTTTATACAATCAAGATGCGTCCAAAATATGTCTCTCATAACATTTGAATCATCTTGTCTTCTTGTCCAATGCACATAATTTTCATTTTGTATTAACTTCAATAGATGATGCACATTTATGTACAAATCTCTCAAATATGATTGATAACCACTCGTTGTTTTATATATTTGAGTGGAAATTGTGAGGTTTTATTTATTTCTCTTTTTCAAAGCATTCAAAATGAATTTTTGTGCAAATCTTCATTTAAACGACCCAGATATTAATGTTCATTTAAAGTATATGCTAAATCGTAATTGTGTGTTCCGCAAGGAATATTAATTTCCATCTTTCATTGATACTCAACACTATACATTTGAATTTGAATGGAAGTTTTCCTTGCGAGAACTGATTTTGATTTTAATTTATATCTTCCACCTCTTTCGCATTCTAAAATTAAATTGTCTTTTCTTTTTCTCTTTCTAGTAGCATCTCGAGAGAAAAATAACTACTAAATATATTTCAAATAAAATATCAATATATCTATACATTAAAAAAAATCAAAAAAAAAAAACTTATGAAATCAATTATAAATTATCAAATCAATTGTAAATTTATCTATATACTTCACTACAACTCTACCAATATTTAAGTTAAAAAGATATACAAAATTTAATTAATACTTACATTATAAATACAAAATTTAAAATAAAAAATCTAACTAATTTTAAAAAATTATATTACATTTCAAAACTTTTAGCAAAACTAAAAATTTTAAAAATTTCAAAATATAATCCTTCTTTTAAAAATTTAATTTTTAAAACATGAAAACATTTACTCATTTCAAAACTTTGAAAGTTTCACAAAAAAATTAAAAACTTTTATTTCAACTATTAGATTGCTCTAAAATTTTGAAATTTTTCATTCAAAAATTTTCAAATTCATGAAAAATTTCAAAAATATGTAAATTTTATATTTCAAAGTTTTAAAATATTTGCATGTCACTTACTTTTCAGTTTCGAGAATTTAAAAATCTTTGAATTTAATGTGATTTTTATAAATATTCAAAAAAGAATAATTTTTTTAATGTTTATGTAGATAATTAAAAAAAAAACAAAATTGTATTTTTCATATGCCCTAGATATGAATTCGAGATTGCGAGAGAGTATCATGAGAAAAAATTCCCGATTACTTTCATTTGGCAGTCAGAATTTGAAGCGAGATAAAAAAACACGGCCAGGAAACTGCAATCTCCTTTGACACTTATACCCTAGGAAACAAATAAACCATTACAAGTTTCAACTTTTTCGGTTAAAATTCAGTTAGATTAATAATTTAATAAAACGTGTACAACTAAATACATTTTAAACTAAATATATAGTTATGTGGGAGAAATAAATAATAAGTTAACGATATATTCGTAATTTTAAATATAATCATATTTCTATCTTCTTCCTTTGTATTCAATCAAGCAAGAGACAGGGGAGAGAACATGTATATTTGATCTCTATTTCTTCTCTTTATCCTCCTCCTACCAAACAATACATCAAATCTATTATGTCCTCTTACCTCTTTCTCAACTTTTTTTCTTTTATCCCAACCAAACAAACCCTTAGAGCGGTACCTCCACTGCTAAAAAACAACATATACTTCATTCAATATTGTGGAATACAGATATAATTGGGATGTCACTCAATTTTAGCATAAAAAAACAGATAAGAAAACAGTCATAGGATTCTTAAGAAGCCGTGAAAGAGAAAGACGGTAACAAATTTTCATCAAATGATTCACAACCGGGAAACCAAACATATCATATCCAGATTGCAAACTCAAATGTGCGTCAGAAAACAAACCAAGAGAAAACTACACGACAAATGGGGCATGATGGAAACTGGTAAATGAACAACGTGGAGGATGACCAGAAGCAAGAACAGACACAAAGGTGTAGAATTGTGATTCTAATTGAAACTTTCAAATAACTTAACCAAAAATGATAAAAATGCATGTTTGGAGACAATATGTGAATAAACAAACATCACTTTTAGAAAACCATAGATGCTTAATTCACAGAAAACCTCAACAAAGAAATGGAACAGCCTTCTTTTTTATGTCAGTCATTTCCAAACAGGCAGATACACCTGTTAAGAAGCCTAACCACAAAAAACAGAAAAACAAATCTACTAAATAAACCTATAACAAAGATTTATGTACAGCAAGCCATAATGTTTGCATTCATTAAAAATATTAGTGAAAAATATGTATAAAATTCAAAAACAGTGGTGTAGAGAGTTATTTTAATGATGATTAAACAAGTAAATACAAGTAAGAAGTAAATACAAGTAAGAAACAATTTAAAGAGTTGCACATAAGCTACATTTCATTATCTCTCAACAATTACTATATGGAAACAATGTACAATGTGCAACATTTTGAAGATTATCCAAGAGACTCATTTCAAAAACAGATAATAGGCTTTAACAAAGAATTAAAAGTATCATATACGTGAAATTTCATTATCTCTCATATATTACCTAATAATGTTCATTCCTAATAAAGAGAACACATAAGAGATCGCAACAATGTACAATGTTTAACATACTGATGATTGTGCAAAAAGGTTATCTAAGAACAAATAGTAAGTTTTACACAGACATTGTCAACCACTGAGACAAGGTCGAAATCAAGAATGATGACAAATGACAAATATAAACAATTGCAAATCAGCAATCATAAATGTTGTACTTAGTTAAGGGGTATAAAGCGGATGTCAGTTCCCTAAAGAACATTGGCAATATTTCCAACTTTAAAGTTAGTGTGGATTAAAATTATGAAAAAGCGCTACATAACTAAATCACAAAAACCACACAACCATTAGGCAAGGAGAATTGGGTTATTGGCAGAATCAAGTAGTCACATTATACCTATAATTCTGTGAACACAAACAATATCTAAACTCTAAAATGAACACCAATTCAACTAGCAAATATAATGAAATTCAAGCTACCAAACGCAAAACTAATATAGTCATAACTAAAATCCAATGACAAAATTATATCAAAATATCTTAGCAAATGTTGTAATCATAATTAATAACTAGGATGGTAAAATCTCTCAAAATGATCTAAATTATCCAAAACAGTAAATGAACAACAAAAACGTTCAATAGATTCTCAAATTTATATAAATAAAAAACACAGATCAAACAAAAGAGTCAGGAAAAACATAAACCTCCTCAATCCTGAGGGATTTCAACATCACCATCATTAACCTCCTGCTGCAAATCCTTAGGATCCTTTCCATCGACGGTGCAACCAACAGAAACACAAGTTCCAAGAATCTCCTTCACCGTTCCAGAAAGCTCCTTGGCCATAGACCTCGGCCTCATAATCCTAGCGATCTCAATGACATCATCAAGGGAGATGTTTCCATTATGCTTGATGTTCTTCGTCTTCTTCCTGTCACGCTCCGGTTCCTTCAAAGACTTGATTACAAGTGCGGCAGCGGATGGAACAACAGCGACCTTAGCCTGACGATTCTGAACAGTAAGCTTGACGGTAACCCTAAGACCCTTCCAGTCCTTTGCGGTTTCCTTAGCGATATCTTCTCCGATTTTTTTAGGAGATAGACCGAGTGGACCGATCTTTGGAGCGAGTGAACTCGCTGCTCCGACTTCGCCTCCGGTGACTCGGACGCAAACTTCGACGACCTGTGAGGGATCGAATTTTGGCGGCATTGTTACGATTAACAGAGGGATTAGGGTTTCAGAAGGCGAGCGCAGCAGCTTAGTGAAACTGAAACGAAAGAATATAAAATATATATTGAAACGCTTTAGGGTTTTTGCTCTTGTTCAATGTGATCTAATGACTAATTTACCCCCATTTTTTATTGGGCCTTGCTATTTTTTTTAGGCAAACCCATACAAAAAACTCCTACACCTGACATATACACCCCACCTTTCCTAGACTAATACATGGGTATAGATAAATCCGAGAAGTTAAATTAATTGAACCACATTTTAATTCAACTCATTTAGATTTAAGTCAAATTTCAATCGGTCTATTGAAATTTAATTATATTTGGTTCGAGTAATAGATTTAACATTTTAAAACAGTGAATTCAGTCTATTAACGTGTAATATATATTTTTAGTATTAATGTATAGCTAAAATTTAATTGTTGGACTATTTTGATAATTTGTTGCTAATTTAATTAATTTAATTATCTTGTTGTGCTTGTGGATTATTTTAAGTATTGAATGGTATGTTCTTATATAGTTTTATTTTTTTTAGATGTTAAAGTATTTAAATTTAATTATATTTTTTAAAATGAAAAATAATAATATTTTTGTTTATTATTCGGGAACCCAATCCAGTTCGCATATTATCAGTTAGTTTGGTTCATTGAAAAAGTTGTGGATTGAGAGTTCAATCCAACCCAAATAAAATTGATCGGGTCGAATATCGAATTTGACCAAAATTGCACATGGTAGTTCAAAACTAAATTGAACTTAGATGAAAGCATCATGAGACACAAAGTTAAATTGGTTGCAAAGGGTTTCATACAACAATTGGGTATTGATTTTTTACACACATTTTCCCTTGTGGAAAAAATTACAACAATTTGTGAGTTCTTCTTACTTTGTCAACCAAGCATAACGAGCATTTATTTCAATTAGACATCTATAATACATTTTATAATGAGAACCTTGATAAGAAGGTCTACATGAAATTATCAATTGGTTATCTCATTGAAGGGGAGACTCAATATAACTAGTTCTTATACGACTGAAGACAAGTCTCTAGATCAACTATTTTCTATGTTTTCTTCAACCATCTCTCAACATGGACTCACACATTCTTTATTCATCAAAGGGTTTCAAAATTCTCTACATTTACGTGGACGACATTATCTTAGTTGGACCAAAACTTATCTTGATCAATCAAATTCAACAATAGTTGGAAGAACAATTTAAGCTAAAGGTGATTGGCAACTTGAAATATTTCTTTGGATTGAAGGTTGACATCATCAAAAGGCATATACATTTGCCAGAAAATATACACTTCAACTTTTCCATGATATTGCATCAAACTAATTAAATTTGTATGTATTAAATTGTTGACAAATAATAGTCAAAATGAATGGATCAAAATAACTCAAACAAATTATGAGACTTGCCATTGATACGAACCAATTCACATTTACTTTAGCAAAATAATATATTTCAGCAAAATAAATAATAAGAATAGTATGTGACACCTCTAATCCAATGTGTATTATAGTGTTTGACATCTTCATTACATTTATTATATGTATTAGTATGATTTAAAAATTAGTCTAATATGTGTTTTGTATTGACCTTCATAGTGTGTATAGATATTTGACAAGGAAGCAGTGACAAAATAGTTAAGTAATGTGAAGGATTCAATGAATCCCTGGAGATGCTATGACTCTCATATATGATGTATGTATTAATTGCACAATTTTAATCTTAGGTTCACTACCATTCACTTACAATTAGAAACAACTTTTTATTTTCTTTTCTGTTTATACATTGTTAAAAATGCCACTCGAAACCATAAAATAATACAATCAAAAATTGAAGAAGTGAATATATAAAAAGGGGTGTATTTGGTTTTTTCTACCAAATAAAATAATACAAACATAAATTAAAAAGGATACATCATGCGTATGTATGCATATGTATTTGTTTATTTTCAGCAGATAAATTTAAACTATTAACTGTTATAAAAAATAACTAGATCTTGATTTGATATGAGAACTTCGTGGATTTTTTCTTCCATGGTCCAAATGCTAATTGCTAATTGAGTATTGATTTTCGTTAATTATTAAGTTATATTGTCGATTCATGTTTATCTAGTATTATTTTTAGTGGTAGACAAACCAGTTGTATTGTTGATATATGATATTTGATAAAAAAAAATGTCACAGTATTTATACTAAATAAGTTAGTCTTAATTGTAGTTTGGGTTCATATATTATCATTAATTCACGGAATTGGTATCTCTATTTTAAAAATTGACAGTTTTGACTCATCGTTCATATTTTTTAAATAAATAACGACAATTAGACATATTTTTAATGACGTGACATATAATTATATAATATAGAATAATCTAAATACATTTATTATTAATAAGTCATTAATTAAATTAAAAATAGAAAAAATCTAAATTTAAATTTAAATTTTTATGACGTTTTATTTCAATTCCATAGTTATTAATCATTCTATATTATCATACCATATGTCACGTTATTCAAAACATCTCACGTCATTATTTTTTAGTTAAAAAAAAAAAGTGACTAAAATTGTCGATTGTTAAAATAGGAGGACTAATTTCATGAATCGATAAAAATAGATGGGGCTAAAATTATAATTAAGCTAATAAACTAAGAAATATAACTAAACATCTACCATTCAAAATTTATTTTATCTATATTATTAGGACGAATCTTCTTGGGAACATAGGGTGGTCACGACCATCCTAAAGCCCCCAATAATTTTTTTAAGAACACTACTATTTTTTTTTTAATAATGTTATTGAAACACAATTTAACATAAAATAAGACACAAATACAATAATATATATTGTAATACAAATACAAAATATGATCCTATTTATTTTACACAGTATGGTATTTGTGTCGTGTGTTGTATTAAGTCTTGTGTTCCACTAACATCACTTTTTTTATAAGATACATTTGATTTATAATTTGATCAACAAAAATTGATCAATTTGATTCATATTATGATTCAACCTAAATTACATAGTAATTTCATCTGCAGATATAACTGTGAATTTTATATAAAAATAAAATCAATGATCATATGATCCCAAAAATTTAACCCAAACTAATTAAATTACATTCATGTTGAGTTGAAGTTGAACTAAACCATTAATTTTGATATTTATTGATTTGAGATATAATATCACTTAATTTTAAAATAGATTGCATAATACTCAAACCTAACTCTTATTTTTTATTAATACTGTGTCAAATTTGTATTATATTATTTTATTTATAATTATAATAATATTTAAAATTTATAATTTACATAGAAATAATTATTTTTTTTACCTAGTGCTACGCGTAGGTACAACTACATTAGTAAATTTTACTAATGGAAAATAAACATCATGTGGACAATTTGTATACAATGGAGTGGTCTAATCAAAGCAAAGTCTTACTTCCAACAAATCAATGCCGGTCCTAAGTTATTTGTTGTCTTGAAGGAACTATAAAAATGAATACTCATTATCATTATATTTTTTCTTGTAAAATCATTAATAATTTATTCATTATAATTAACATTCTTTAAGAGACTGTATAATCTATATATCTTAAAACATAATGAATCATAAATAATTAAAAGTTTAATAATGTTAATTTACAAAAATGTATCTCAATAGATGTAACAATAACAATAATGGTTTAATATATTGTATAAATTATACCGGCATTATGAAAATAATTAAATGTTATCAAATAATTCAATATTATAAATCTTAATTTGGATTTAATTGTTAAATTTTTTTAAATAATTTTTAATTCTTTAAAAATATTTTTAGCATTGACATTGTGAGAATTATCATATTTTAGATTAGTTTTAAAACGTTTGGGGCGTAGTTTTAACTCATTACTAGTGAATGGTTGATGTTTTTTCGAACAAAAAATATTTTTGTGGTTTGATCTACATGCATATTCTAGTCAATTATGAGATTTTTAATTACTAGATTTAATTTTGAGTAAAAAATTAATTAAAATGCAATAACTAAATTTTAAAATAGTTGCAACTCAAACTTCTATTTCTTGAGACTATTTATTCCACATCAATTGGCATTTGAGCTCTGCCTCTAAAGTTTTAGCACTTACAATATAAAAGGAAAATATTAGGAAGAAGTAACGACAAAACTTGCAAATTAAAGTACATGTCATATGTACATTTCCAAATTAAATGTCTTTTGAACAAGAAAGTACAAAGTAGGTTACCTTGCAAAAAGAGCTACCAATGAAAATCAAGGTTAAAAAAGAAGAAATCAACACATGTATTATGGCAAATGAATAAAGTGCACAGATAACATATTATAAACCTTGTTATTTATGTAAAGATTTTGAAAGTCTCTTAAAAGAAACAAAAAGAGGAGCTAAAAATTAAGAATGATGAATATGTTAAAATCGTTTAAAATTTACATCAATCTCATTTAAAAATATTTGAGCAACAAAAGATTATCAATGACATAACCATAAACAAATCATCTTCTAAAATGTTCTGAAATTAATGCATAAATTACTTCTTTAAAAATAAACGTTCATGAATTGAAAAATGATTTAATCAACTTGATAAAAATCACTAATTTTTTTTTCAAATAACACAATATACGACGAAGAGATATTTGACAAATATGATTTACGTTTCAAACTTCTCAAAGAGAAAAACTTTATAAAAAAAATTGTGTCAAAAAAGAAGGATGAGAAAGGTAATAAAAGTTGTTCATAATGTAACCATATAAACACTTTGAATCAATTTATTGTCATAAGAAAAAATTTGAGAAAGCAATATAATATTCGTATGATAACAAATATGATTACTTTGCAATAGAATATTCTCATAACAGATCAAAATATTCTGATAATTTTGTAGCAAAACGTTCTCATAACATATCATAACATTTTGATCATTTTGCAATAGAACGTTCTCGTCACATACCAGAACAATCTACCAGCAAAAAAAGTTGAGAATGAATGTTCTTATTATGGCAAGTTTGGTCATATGGAGTTAAAATATTATCATAAGAGAAAATCTTCTAGAACAAGATAAACTATTCATCAAGGACTCGAACAAATATGAGTACCAAAATTATTACTATCTTGTGATGCATAAGCATCATCCAACAATCAAGAAAAAATATTGATACATGGATAAGGCATGTTCAATGCACATAAACGGCAAAGTACTGTGTTTCCTCTCATTACAAAAAAATTGAAAGGTCTATAATATTTGAAAATATTAACAAATCAAATGTACATGTATCATTAGTTGTAATAATTTTGCATGGATTAAAGATGTTTAATATATGAAAGAAAACTTTGTAAAATTGGTCTTAAAATTATTTTTTAAACCCCATATGGTTGAGGTAAAACAAATATCCTCATATTTCATTTCAAAGAAAAATCCTTATGTTTTATATTTAAATGAATTTTCAACCAAATCATATTTTAAGTCTTTTGAAAAAGATAAAAAGATTTTATTTTAAAAAGCATAAGGATGGTGTCTTTAAAACTTTTCAAAATTTCCTCTAAAAGAGTTTTAAAAAGAATTGTCGTTTCTATAAGAAGAGGTAAAGGGAAATTTGAAAGATTTTATCTGATTTTTGTGTCAAATAACTTTTCAATAATATGAAGTTGTTTTTCTATAAAAAAATTAATTACAAGAAATAGCTAGAATAATTTTAAATGAATCAAGCATTGAAAATTAATTTTGGGGAGAATTCATAGAAATTTTTTGTCATATTTTTAATCTTGACTCTATCAAAAAATATCTTGAACATATCATACTTTCACATTTTTAGATGTCATTACTATATTTTGCATGATAAAGAAAGTGTGGGAAAATTTGATTTAAAATACTATCAAAGCATATTTTATGAATACTCTATATTGTAAAAATATTATAGAATATAAAATCTCAAGAGTCAAGCTATAGATGATATTATGCATATTATGTTTGATTAATATGTTGATTTTCATGATGAAAGATAGGATAGTGAAGAAAAATAACTACAATGTCAAATTTGGATAAATCACAAAGTTGATAATGTTCAAACATCGTCCTTGAAAACTCCCAAATGTGACCATGGAGTGCAAAACACAAAAGATATGAGATAATGATCAAATTAAGCAAAAAGAGTCGTGCCTTCATTTTCGAAGATTTCTCGTCGTTTAACCTCAAGTGAGAAATATCACTAAAAGATGTACACTCAATCCCAATTCTTACGAAATTTGCATCATGATAAGTATGATTTTTTTTTACGATGATATTATGCGGTTGATTGAATGGTCTTAAAATTAATAATGCATGCTATTTTTTATGCAATGATGACTTTAAAGTTTAATTGATTAGATCACTCTTTATCATCACTTGTACATTCATGCATCTAATTCTTATCATAAATTCAACATGTTTTCATTCTTTGTTCCTACACTTTTTATGATTGTGTAAACAAGTTTGAAATCTAACTTGGTGTTCAAAATTATTATCCTTGTTATAAAGACATTTAAAATAAAGGCTTAATTGCAGTTTTAGTCCCCCTATTTTAGTTGAATCGTGAAAGTAGTCCCCTCATTTTGTTTCTCCCTAATTTTAGTCTCCCAAACATAATTTTATTCTAAAACATGATGAAATTTCATTTTTTTTGCATTTATTTAAATCACACAATGCCTTAAGATCTCATTTGCAACAATTGTACTTGAAATATATGATCATAAATTGTATAGTACAACTTTTAAAAATGAAATTTCATCAAGTTTTGAACCAAAATTCTGTTTCGGGACCAAAACTGGGGAGAAACAAAATGGGGGGACTACTTTTGCGATTTAGCTAAAATAGGGGGACCAAAATTGCAATTAAGCCTAAATTAAATTAGTGTTTTTAATAATTAGACTAAGGGTTATTTTGTCAAGTATAGTTCATTGAATATTTTTTTACACTTTGTACCAGGGGCAGAGCTTCCTTGGGACAGGGGGGGGCACGACCACCCAAAAAAAAAAAATTATAGGTACAATCACTAATATGCCCATATTAAAACTAAATAATTACAAGAATACCTAAACCTAATTTAGTTTTCTCTTTCTTCCTATCTCTTCCATCCAACCTTCCTCTCTCCCTCTTGCAGTCACGTCATTCCTCTTGCCCTCCTCCATAATCAGATTCACGACAAACGTGCGGCCGCCTCTCCGTTGATCTGCCAAGTTATGAATCGGTTGTTCGTCTCGCCTTCCTCTCCGTTCCTCTCGTCTCGCCTTCCTCTTGTCTGCTCGCGGCGGCCCTGCGTTGTTGCCTTCCTCTTCGCTCCTCTCGTCTCGCCTTCCTCTAGATCGCTTTACTGCTTTGTTCAAAATGTTCGAATTTCTATTTTGTTATTGCCGATTTTTGTTGGTTAGTGTTGATTTTTGTTAGGTTTGATTTTTGTTAGCATGAAATTTAAAGCTTATATTGTTATTGTTGAGTTTGGAGCTTTGATTTGGAGGTTGGAATTCTAATTTGAAGTTTTAATTTGACGTTAGTGTTGATTTTTGTTTAGAGTTTTTGTGTTGCACATAAGGTGTTTGATTTTATGTCAAAATAAAGTGTTTGAGTTTTTTTGTCGCACATAAGGTGTTTGATTTTATGTCAATATAAAGTGTTTGAGTTTTTTTGTCGCACATAAGGTGTTTGATTTTATGTTCATATAAAGTGTTGGAGTTTTTTTTGTTGCATATAAGATGTTTGAGTTTTGTTGCATTTTTGTTTGAGTTTTTTTGTCCATATAAAGTGTTTTAGTTTTTTTGTTGTTGTTGAATATAAGATGTTTTATGTTTATTATATTGATTGATTTAGATAAGTTTGCGAGAATGAAGAAGAGTAAAAGAATTGATTCTTTTTTCATGAGGAAAATTTGTGAGATTGAAAGAGATGAAGAAATTATAACTTCTACATCATAAACTATCTCTGAGAATCCCAGAATTGAAGAAAATGAGAATCATCTTTTCAAGGTTCATAGAGTTTTCGAAGATGACTTTGAAAAATGTTTAGAACGTGACCCCGAAAAACGTCCTCAAATTTGGCAATATCCACCAAATAAATTTGATGCAATACGAAGAGCTTATCTAAAATTTTGTCCTTATCAAATAAATTTAGATGAACATCCTTTATCTGGCAACGAGGTTCATCCAAGACGGTTTCAATATACTTGGTTTAACATATTTTCTTCATGGATTGAATATTCACCTTCTAAAGATGCTGCATATTGTTTACCATGCTATATATTTAGCAAAAGACCAAGTGGACGTCCTGGATCACCAGATCCTTGCTCACCGCATAACAATGCAATGAAAGCTTGTCTAGACTTGTTGAATCAGAACGGACATATTATGAATACTTTTCAAGTGCAAAGCTCAGAACAAATTTTGAAGAATCGAATACATCTCAAGACATCAATTGACACTGTTTGTTGGTTAACACTTCAAGCTTGTGCTTTTAGGGGACATGATGAAACTAGCGAGTCAAGAAATCAAGGGAATTTTCTTCAATTGATAAAACTCTTGGCAACTTACAATGATGAAGTTGCGAAAGTTGTGTTCGAAAATGCTCTATATAATTTTAAATATACTTCACATCAAATTCAAAAAGAGCTTTTGCATATTCTTTCTAGTAGGGTGAGAAAACATATTTGTGAAGAAATTGGTGATTCCAAATTTTGCATCGTTGTAGATGAAGCTCGTGATGAATCAAAAAGGAAACAAATGTCTCTTGTGTTAAGATTTGTTGACAAAGTTGGTTTAATAAAAGAGCGATTTTTTTTTGTGACACATGTTAAAGGCACTACAGCTTTAACTCTGAAAGAAGAAGTATGTGATATACTTTCTCGACATAATCTTGATGTTTCTAACATGCGTGGTCAAGGGTATGATGGTGCTAGTAATATGAGAGGAGAATGGAACGGTTTACAAGCACTATTTATGAAAGATTGTCCTTATGCTTACTATGTCCATTGTTTTGCTCATCGATTGCAACTTGCTTTGGTTAGTGCATCGTGAGAAGTTGTTCCAATTCATAAATTTTTTGAGAAGCTCACTTTTGTTGTTAATGTTGTTTGTTCTTCTACTAAGCGTCATGATGAGTTACAAGCTGCTCAATTAGAGGAAATTGCACATTTGCTAGAAATTGATGAAATTGTAACTGGTAAAGGTATAAATCAAATTGGTACTTTGAAACGAGTTGGGGATACTCGTTGGGGATCACATTTCTCTTCTATTTGTAGCTTGATAAATATGTATGAGGCAACTTGTATTGTTTTAAAAAAAATTACAAATGAAAGAGCAAGTTATTCTACACGTGGTGATGCTGACTGTGCTTATAATTATTTGAAGACGTTTGATTTTATATTTATCTTGCATTTGATGAAAGAAATGATGGGGATAACTGAAATACTTTGCCAAGCCATACAACAACAATTTCAGGATATAGTTAATGCTATGTGTTTGGTTGGAACTACAAAGTGTCTTATACAAGCATTGAGAGAAGATGGTTGGGATAAATTATTTACTGAAGTGAAGACTTTTTGCGAATAACATGATATTGAAATTCCTGATCTCAACAATGATCATTCAACAACAAAATTTGGACGTTCTCGTCTTCAACAAGGTCAGGTTACAATAGAGCATTATTTTAGAGTTGAAATATTTTTTACTTCCATTGATCAACAATTTGAAGAGTTGAATAACAGATTTAGTGAGCAAGCAATGAATTTGTTAACTCTAAGTTGTGCTTTGACTCCTAAGGACAATTATAAAGCTTTTAACATTGAAAAAATTTGCACTCTAGTTGAAAAATATTACCCTGTGGATTTCAACATGCAAGAGAAGATTAATTTGAAATTTCAACCCCAACATTTCTTGGTTGATGCTCGTCAAGATTGAAATTTGAAGAATTTATCAACTATCCAAGAATTGTGCTCATGTTTGGTTGCAACTGAAAAGACGCAAAATTTCTACTTGATTGATAGATTACTTCGTCGTATCATGACTCTTCCGGTTTCTACTGCCACAATTGAAATATCTTTTTCAACAATGAAAATTATTAAATCAAAGTTAAGAAATAAGATGGAAGCCGACATTTTGGCAGATAGCATGGCAGTTTACATAGAAAGAGAAATTGCTGCAAATATCAGTTCTGAGTCTATTATTGATGATTTCAAGTTAATTAAAGAGCGTAGAGCATTACTTTAAGGTATTTTTAAGTCATATAGTTAAATTATTTGATACTTTATTTTGTGGTTATTATATTTTAATTATTTGCTATATAATATTATTTATATATTTAATTTATATATTATATTTTTATGTCGGCCGCCCCAAACTTTTCAGTCAAGCTCCGCCACTGCTTTGTACAATAGCATCTTTCAAATTATCGTATTAAATGTTAAATGAATAAATATTATTTTTTGCAAATTTACCTCTTAATGTCATATAATTTTTCAAAAAAAAAAAAATTATAATGTGTCTAATGAAAAATATCCTTATTCAACATATTTTAAATATATATATCTTTGTTTATGATTTATATTTGAAAGATTTTAAAGATAGAATATTTATTTGATTTTCATGAGAATGATTTGTCTCTTTTTTCTTTAAAACTCAAAACTAATGCAAAAAGATGATGACATACAATTGTGTTTTTAAAAACAATATTTGACTTGTTTATTTATCATGAAAATGTTGTCTCGAATGTTGATAAATGCTCATTTTAATACATTTACATGTCATGCAATCAAAAATTGGTATATGAGTATTTTGAGACATATTAAAATGTCTTTGCAAATGAGTCTTATTTATTGCATAGTTCTTTTGTGAAAATTTATCTCAAGTGTTTAAATATATTTTAATCATGATAAATAGAAACAAAAATAATAAAAAAGCCTCATACACATGTATTAATGAAAGTAAGATTGAACATGTGGCTTTTTGTTAGTTTGCAAAAACTTTGTTAAAAAAACATTTTTCTTTTAATGTGAGCAAATTAAAATTTGAAAAATACAAACATTATTAGCATAAAAATGTTTTATAAAATGAGAAGCTATATTTGACATGATGTCAATTTCATCCAAATTTTTTCGCTTTCGTGTTCTCTATTTTTAAAAATGAAAACTAGATTTATTTTTGACAATGAGTGTGATCATGTCTAAATTAAAAGGTTGTTTTTTGTGAAAGAGGACAAAGAGAAAATATGCATCTTCCTTGTGTTCAGATACATTGAAATATTATAGGATATTCATTTCATAATATTTTGGGAAAGTTATTAGAAAATATTATTTTTCTAGCAACAAAATTGAGGTCAATTCTTTTTTTTTTCTTTCTAAAAATGAGAATAATATATATTCATTAACTAATTTTTTAGTGTGTTGAAATGCTTGCACATGATTGTATATAATTATGTCATATTGTTTTTGCTACTATTGTCCATATATATTCTTTAATGTTCAATGTACTTGACAAGTTTGATATATGAATGCATTTATCAACCACGTCACTTCTATGTGTAATATATTCATATTGTTGCTCTCTACAATTGTACTTCATATTTTCTTTTATTCCCCAATTTTTTTGATAGTTGTCAAAAGAGGGAGATAAATATATGATAGATATAGGATTAAAGTAATTAATGAACAATGTTAAGAATTAACCTATTGGATATGTTTACGGGGAGTTTAATTATAATGTTAAGAATTAAACTCTTGCATGTGTCTAGGGGGAGTTTAATTACATATTTATGAATATTCTTGAATTTTTTTATTATATCCATCCATAAAACTTAAGATTTTTTCAAAAAGTTTGCCATCATGAAAAAGGAGGAGACTGTTGAAGTCAAAACCTTTTTTATATATGTTTATATGACAACAAACATTATGAAATAAATGTTTAAGTTGTATGAATGGTAATTTACTAATGATTGCATTTGAGTTTTATTTATGGGACGTGCATCACCTAAGTGGGCAAGCAGGAAATCATTCACATCAACAAGTGCATAAGTCTATACTCAATCATGAAAGAATCTAAGTAGTGTCAAAAGATTATTTCATGGAGATATTAGAAGAAAATATTCAAAATGGGTTTATGAACCTTGGAGAATCAAACAAGTCAAAAGTTATCTCAACAATCAAATGCAACGAGTGTTCAAAAGATTATGTACCAAAGAATAAGGAGAATGATCAAAATGATCATTTGATACTTTGGGAAATATGTTCAATGATATATCATACATTCAAACATATATGAAAACAAAAAAAGAAATCAAATAACATATTTATGAAAGAATATCAAAAGAAATATATCATATACTATATAAATCATTTAAGAGAATGATTATTGCATCATCAATATAACAACTTCACGAAGAAAGTTACCAATACATTCATACATGTACTAAAGTATCTCAGAATACTTGATGGACAAGACATAACATGTGTAACACCAAGAGAAGTTATAGAAAGTATTGCTTCAACAAAAGATTTATCCTCTCATATAGAAGGAAGCAAGTACAAAACACAAAAGTACATTGCAAAATACTTTTAGACATGACTTGTTGCACATATCTCAATTTAGGGAACTGATAAGGACCTCAAGAGCATGAATGATAAATATTTTAACAAATTATGACGAACTTTATTTTAATTAATAGTTTTATTATTGGTTTAGTTTATGTTATATGTAAATGGAGATACTTTACTTCCTTACATTAAGTTTATTTTAAAAAAAATAAGATGTAAGTTCAATATGGGCCTAGAGACTAGTGTCACTTATGACCCATTTAGGTTTAGAGATAGGCTTAGTATAAATAAACATTTGTAATCTCCTGGAAGGAGATTTTGAATATTATTTTTGTGAGGCTTAACTCTCTAGAGTTCTTGAAATAATTCACTTTGAACTTATCAAGGTTGTTAATCTTTGTGGCGCTCTTTTTGGCTTATCAATCCCTAAATTGTGGCCCCATTTTGTTCTTGGTTCCTTTGCTAAATAATAATTTTGAGCTTTCTTTACATCAAACCCTAATACTCAAATTCTCTATCAATTTTCGTGTTCAGTAACCTGCAATCATATCTCGAGTTCTACATGCTTGTTTTTGGTGATTCAACAGCTTAACTTGTGTTTCAAAACGTCATCTTTCACCTCGTTTTGGAATAGTCTGATTCGGAGTTTCGTAACTATGTTTAAAGTGAATCATGACAAATAGGATAGTATCATTTGGTATCAGAGCTTGTCTCTAGGTTTGGACTTGTGTAAAATTATGTTTATGCATTTTTTTTTGTGAAACCTAAATTTCCAGTTGTGTTGTTTTTTTTTTTTTTTGAATTGTTTTTCTTCGTTAATTTGTGTGTTGCTTCTACTTAAAAAAAAATATAGAAAAAAATTGTGTTGTTAAAAGTATTGCACACCACCTGTTTGACAAAATTTCTAAGTATGTTGTATCATCAATATATTCAAGATTTTGTATTGGATCTAGAGTATGTGAAATATTTGTATGAAAATGGATATGCAAAACAAGCAAGAAAAATAGAGAAGCTTGCCTTGAGAGAGAAAGAGAAAATCAAAGAAAAGAAAGAAGAAGAGGATAAACATTTGAGGGACAAAGGGCGAGAAATTGACTCCAACTATTTGTCCAATTGTGATAATTATCTATTGTCAGTGCTTGAAGAAATGTCTCCAAAAGAGAAATGTCATCAATATATTAACATTGAAAGCAAAGAGAAAGATGATGGTAAAATTAAAAGTCTCTTCAATCAAGAGAGTGAGTTGAACGTAACAATATTAGTGCTTGAAGGTGATTATTCAAAGGTTCCTCAAAAGGATGCTTACAAGGAAATTATTGAGTCACCATTTTTTGTGACGAAGAGAATGTCCGTGAAACTCACCTTGCTTTGAGGCCTTTACAAATACAAAGTAACATATTGTTTGCCAAAAATTTCAATTCAAATAAGGTAAATTTGGTCATAAATATCAACTTCCAAAGGTATAACTTTATCCTCATATTTATAATTTCTTACCTTTACTATAGATGTGATAAGATGTTAATTGTTAAATATGGAAATGTGTTTCACCGACTTATCACATTTGGCGACTTTTTCAATTTCTCATTTGACCCCGGTGGATATGATAAGCTTGTGGTTTGGTGGATTATTTCTTCATGTGCGATATAATGGAGCTTAAATTCATGGTCGATTTTCTTCAAGAAAGAGAGAATGATAAGGACCTCAAGAGCATGAAG
The DNA here is from genome assembly GCA_037974835.1 of Cicer judaicum. Classification (NCBI taxonomy): domain Eukaryota; kingdom Viridiplantae; phylum Streptophyta; class Magnoliopsida; order Fabales; family Fabaceae; genus Cicer; species Cicer judaicum. Next base: position 19,150,432 of record JBBPBS010001017.1, read on the forward strand.
ATGATCCGTATTTTAATAAAGACTGGTCCCTTAACTTAATTTCAAGTAATGTTTTAGTCATTTATATATTTTTTTCCTCGAGATAATCCTTTATTTTAGTTTTAAGTGACAATTTGATATTTTATATTTTAAAATTTCAACAATGTTACCTGAAATTAACTTAAAGGACCACGAATGTAATTTAGGCTTTAGTAAATTTGGATGAACTTTATTTATTTTAATTTGGTTTATACTAATTCTTAGTTTGTTTTGTTTTGGAATTGTAATAGTTTTATTATTGGTTTAGTTTATGTTATATGCAAGTGAAGATAGTTTACTTCCTTACATTAAGTTTATTTTAGAAAAAATAAGATGTAAGTCCAATATGGACCTAGAGAATGGTGTCACTTATGAGGCATTTAGGTTTAGAGATAGACTTAGTATAAATAAGCATTTGTAACCTCATGTAAGGAGATTTTGAATATTATTTTTGTAAGCCACTGCTCTCTAGAATTCTTGAAAGAATTCACTTTAAACTTATGATATTAATGTAAGAATTCACCAAATTTAAAATATTAAATTAACCTATTAAAACTATAAAAACAGATAAATTATAGAGATAAATTATAGTTTATCGTATTCTCTAATGCTTGAATCATTGCGCCTCTTCAAACAATTGTTTAAAGTAAAAGTTAATAGACAAATTTCAAAACCAAATGATAACCAACTTTTCTTCCAAACTATGACTTAGACTCCTCTAAAAACATAATTCTCATCCACATGACACTCAACTATCAAATTCTCTCAGTGTTTCATTGACGTGCAATTTTACCAATGCAAAGTGTTATGCCAAATACTTGGCTATTAACCAAATATCCATTATATTTCTGATGAGAGCTTATATGGATCAAAAACACTTTTCAAAGTTGTAATAGTGCAAATGGAGTGGAGAAAAAAAAATTCAAAAGGCTATAGCAAAATAAGCATGAGTCAAATTTGTTACTCCAAGTAGAGCATTTTATTTTCTCTTTTTAAATTGAGACAACAAAAATAATTATTATATATATATATATATATACTAAGTTGCGCCATTGTATTCAAAAAGGTATCCAACAATGATTTTATCAATAAAGCAAATGACCAAAAAAGACAATTCATGTAAGGTTCAAAGTAAAAACTAGTGGAAATTATAAAACAAAAAAAGTCACAAGACATAAAAAAAAATATAAATCGTATTGTACTTTTTCTTCGTACATGATCACAAGGAAATTTAACCTAAAAATGTTTACAAATCTAGTTAAAGAAAACACAATCACAAGGGAATAATCACTACAAAAATTATAATACTTGATTATGTAACACAAACTTTGTACAAGTCTAAAACTCACATTTAATAGTTAAACCAATGACAACATATTATGAAATAATTTATTGATGTATAATAAATTATTAAATGAAAATTATTGATGTGACGTACATCAATGTATTTTACTGTTACTATTACTATTTTTTGTGACCAATTCTTATATGGCAACATGCTAACAGAGTAAATTTTGTAAATACAATGACTATTTATTATTCGAACAAAAAGTATAAATGATAATATAATCTGCACCCGTAGTCATTTTTTACTTTGTACGAGTGAGAGTGTGGAAAATCAATTCGATTCAATTTTTTTAAACTAAAAATTGATTCGGTTTAATTTACGAACAATTCTAATTCAAAACTGAACTTTTTTCACTCAATATACTATCTAAAATTGAGACCACGTTGTGTATTTTACTGGATTTACCTTATTAGAAGTTGGAATTTGAAGAAAAAAAAAATAAATATAAAAATGAACAAACATGAATGTCGAATGATACCAAAAGTTTGGCCACGATGGCTGGTAAAAGAAAATGGACCAAAGTGGTTGACAGAAAAGCAGAGAAGATAGCAGCTTCATGCTAATATATTCATTCATATACTTGAGCAAAACATATTGGTACAGGGCTGCAGTATATTACTTAGTACCTTAATTTGAGTTAGTCTTAAGGTTGTTACATATTTATTAGGAATTAGTTGTTTTTCTGTTTTCAACTACACTTAGATGGGTCTACCTGCGTCATTTATATAACTCATATTATGTTTTTTTAAATAATTTAATTTTTAATAATATTATTATTGAGACTATTCATTAATTATTGCTTTTACTCTAATATTGTATCAATTTATATTTTTCTAATTTATCTCGTTTCTTCTGCATCCAAACTTTTTTAATTTTCTCTTAACCTTAAAACTTCCTTTCTCTTCTCAATTCATCCATGGCAGCAGAATTTGATCACAATTTCACCATTCATTTTTCCAGTGAAACAAAAGATGAAAAAGATGCAACCCAAAATCTTAGCAGCCCTTATAATCTTCACCCGACGAGAATTTGGATGTAGTTATTGTCGCCCCATCTTTGAACCACACCAACTACCACAACTGGAGCTAATCGATGAAATGGGATATCTATTCCAAAAACAAGCTCACTTTCATCAATGGCAGTTTACGACAACCACTATATTTCGAGACTGTGGGATCGGTGTAATAACATGGTCCTTTCTTGGATCACTAAGACCTTGTCGCCTCACATTACTCGTAGCACGATTTGCTTCGATGGTGCTGAAAACTTTAGTTCAATATTGAACACCGCTTCATGAAAAGTAATCACTTTTATTTTTCATATTTACTCAAAGATTTGCACTCGATCAAACGAGGGGATCGTCTTTATCAATCTATTATATTAATTTGAAGATTTTATGGGTTGAATTAGAGTTTTTACGACCTATCCCTTCTTGTTTTGCCCTACTCTTTGTACATGTTCTTTAAGCTTCGTTGTCAAAGACTATAAACACAACGAATACATCATCTATTTTCTTAAAGGCCTCAATGACAACTACAATAATGCCCGAACACAAATTCTCTGCTATTTTGACTATAAACTCTGGTAATTCTAATCCTCCAAAAAGCCAAAATAGCAAACCCAAAGGTAGAGATGGTGGAAAAGGGCAAATTTTACGTAGTCATTGAAACAAAACTAATCACATTGTTGAAAACTTCTATTTTGAACATAGATTTTGTCCCTGTTACAAATCCAAGACTCAAATCACCCATTAATCTTCAGATGATGGGAAGAAATCACAAGTTGCAAATTATATTGTTAATGACTCAGTCACAAAGGAATATTATCAATTCTTGGTCAATTTGCTAAAATATTTAAATGAGGTAGGTTATACCTCATCCACTAACCCTCGTGTGGTTTCTAGTATTTCCAAGACAGGTAACAATTACCAACCTCAAGACATATAGATATTGGACTTTTGTGCATCAGATCATGTGTGCCCTAACATTAAAGCTTTTTCAACTATCAAACATATTGTTTTTTTTTCTATTATTTTTCCCAATGGGAGTGATCTGTATGCACACTTTTCTGACATCATTTATTTCAATCCATTTTTTACCTTAAAGATATTTTGTTTATTCCTCAATTTCATTTTAATCTTATATTAATTTCAAAATTAACTCAAAATTGTAATTGTAAATTGGTGTTTTTGCACAAATTTGTGAAATTCAGGATATGAATACCAATAGAATGATTGGGAACGTGGACCTCATTAATAATCTTTGCACCTCAAAGACATCTTCTCATTTTACTAGTATTTTAGATTCTGATATGGTTTATGCTTCTGTTAATACTACTCAACGTAATTCTTTTGACCTTTGGTATTATAGATTAGGTCATCCCTCTTACAATGTCTCCCAAACCATGTGTAAATACTTTCCCTTTATTTCTTTCAACAAAAATGTTGTTGCGATTCTTGTCATTTGGCTAAACAAAGTGGGTTTCCTTTCTCTAATATTAATAGTTTATCTTCACATATTTTTCAACTTGTTCATATGGATATCCGAGGACATGTAAATACTATTTATTTGTATGATTTGTCTTACTTCGTAGCAATTGTTGATGAATTTTTGTATGTTTAACTACAATTTTGACATCCAACAAGTGTCAAATGACTTTCTGTAATATATTATTGTTGAATCTTTAAATATCATTACATTGATAATTTAACCATTTAAATTTTCAAAATTTATTATTAAATATTTATTAGGAGGTTGAGATAAATTTATAAAAATTAAATATAAATTAAAAATTAAATAATTAAACTAATAATTTTTTTTCCTGAGATTTTAACTATGTCAAACTAATATTTACGCAAAACAACAAAAATTGTCATTGCAGTCATTCAAAAATATAAATATTTATTTATTTTACTGTGATCTATTAAACTACCTCCTATATTCGAAAAATAATCGATTTTTTCTCTCCAAAAACATCCATCAATACCAAAAATAACACTATGCATTTTTACATGATTTTTTTCAATATTTAAATTAACTTTTGAAAAAATTAAAGTGATTTCAAAATGAATAATATATGCAGTTAATTGTTTTAGTAGTAATTGTTGATTTTATTTTATTTTTTTTTAAATTTAAACTCTTTATATAGATTAAAAAATTTAAACTGGTTCCTCAATACCATATAGTTTTTTAAACAATCCGCTCATATTTGTTTACGTATCTATCACTTTCATATTTTCGATAATTGTGTTCTTTTACAGAATTATTTTTCAATATCTCTAAAAACGTGTCAAATTATTTTAAAAAGAATTACTTCTTCAATTTTTACATCCACATTATATATATATATTTGAAAACACCCAAACATAATTCTAGAAGTATAATTCATCAGTACCAACTATAACAACGTCGTGTACAGTACCATTAGAGTTTCACTTCGCTTTCGAACTCCTTGTAAAAATAATATTTTTATATGTAAATTTAAATATAAAATATAATTAAATTTTAATTAAAAATAAAATATAAGGAAAAAATATCCCATCATAGCTGGCATAAATTTTTTTTACTTTGATTTCCATAATCTATTTCTAAAAGTAATTCAAACATAAATGGAGAGATAAAAACGTGTATCGGTTGTGAAATTAATATTAATTTATTTTTAAATATTTGAAATAAAAAAGGAAAACCATGAAATTTTTCAGGGCATACACGTAAGACTTTTTTTTACTCGCCAAACAAAAAAGACGAGAGAGAAAGCGCGGGAAAATACACAACAAGGGTTGGGGGTTTTACTACCACTCTCACTACCACAAATCACAACCTCCGTTTGAATAGAGCTAATCGGAAAATTTTCAATATCGTCGTTGACGATGAACAGCGACGGCCGGAGGTGGGATCGTAGAGACAATAGAATATCCAAGAAGCAAAAACTTATCCGCAGCGCCGAGGAAGAACTCGAAGCAAAGTTAGGGTTCGATCTTTTCTCAGAAGGCCAAAAGCGACTTGGATGGTTACTCACTTTTTCATCCGTATGTGAATTTGTCGTTAATTTTTGTTGCGTGCTTTTGATCTATAACTCAGTGTTTTCCTTATTTCAATATCAAATTGGTGAATAGACGAATGTGAAATTGAACTTGTTAGTTACTTATTGCAAGAAATGTTTATGTATGAATGATTTTCCCCCCCTCATAGCTTCCATTCCTTTAGCTCGATAAATGATAAATTTGTGCTTTTGCTGCCGCAACACTTGTAGTTGCACATATCATTTACTAGCTACATGCTATGTAGCACTTACACTTCAGTTCTGTTGTAAGACATGTGTTGGTGTTTGACACTGAAGCAACACTAATGCATCTAGTAACGTTCAATTATTTCTATTTTCGCCAATTATAACTGGTGTCTACTTCTTAGTGTTGTGTCTCTTAGGGTATGTTTGGGAGTTAGGTTTTGAAGGGGAGGAGAGGAGAGGGAAAGACTTATTTTTGTTTTTCAAATTAAGGAAGCTATAAAGTATTTCTTAAAATAAATTTAGAAATGAAATTATCATATTATTCTTTCAATTTTTAGAAATCTCAAATATATTACAAAATATAGACTTAGTCCTCCAAAGCCCTTCCCTCCAAACCCCTACAAAATGCAACTCCCAAACATACCTTTAGTGTTGTGTCTGTGCTCCATAGGTTATATGTGGGAATGGGATTGTGCTTCTGGCTATCCTTCTACTCTAATGCTAAAATATAACATAATATGGTAATTCATATTTTTTGGTGATTTTCCTTGGATTAGAAGTTGAGTTTTCAGTTCTTAATTATGAAGTCACAACAAGTTGGTTATGATTTAATACTTTATTGGAAGGGACTTAAACATGATTTACCATGCCTTGCAGTCGTCTTATGAGGATGAGGATACACGCAAAGTATACAGTTGCGTTGATCTTTACTTTGTCACACAGGTAGTTTCGGCTAAAATGCTTCTCTAGAAGCTTGATTTTCTTACTAATTTTTCCTCCAAAAGAGGGGCCTGGTCTGGTAAATAGATTACTGATTGGAGTCTACCTGCAGGATGGGTCCTCATTCAAGACAAAATACAGATTTCGCCCTTATTTTTATGTAGCTACAAAGGTGAGTGAGCACATTCACCTGCATGCATGTACAGTGCCATAGCAAGATACTTGGTTTTAAGCTTGTTCATGTGTGACTATCATTTATATTCATTGCTTTTACGAATTTATTTTGATTCAGTGTTTATTCTGTGACAAACATCATGTTGATGGTCCTAATTGTGATTATGTGAATTTAATAGAATAAAATGGAGATGGATGTTGACGCATACCTGAGACGACGTTACGAAAGCCAAGTTGCAGATATTAAAATTGTTGAAAAGGAAGACCTGGATCTTGTAAGAATTTTACGCATCTCTTATCTGATACATGATAAGCAATACAACTTTAGCATTTATTATCTGTTTTCTTGGTTTTATGGTGTAACTCCTTCCAGACTTTATGACGGTTAAGTCAAAATGGCTCATGACACAGTCTGCATTGAAGTTCATTTTGCTTTAATCAATAAGACCATGCATAATTGCTTACTTTGAATCTGCTTATAAATGGACTCTGAATTATTTTCATGGTTCTGAGCAGAAAAACCACTTGTCTGGATTGACAAAATCTTATTTAAAGCTTTCATTTGATACCGTGCAACAACTGATGAATGTGAAGAGTGACCTGATGCATGTTGTTGAAAGAAATAAGGCAAAGTCTGATGCTGCAGAAGCCTATGAGTCTATATTAACAGGGAGAAGGTAAATCAAGTGTCACAGGACAAAAAATTTTTAGATTGAAGTTGCCTTCCTTTAACAATGCAATTTCATTTTTTAGCCGTTATTATGTAAGTAAATTTTAACTTACTTTTTTACCCGATCTGATCGTAGCCTGCTTATTTCTTAACAGAGAACAAAAACCTCAAGATTTTCTAGATTGCATAATTGATCTTCGTGAATATGACGTTCCTTACCATGTTCGCTTTGCTATTGACAATGGTATGTTTTGATGTTTTTCCTCTTGTTTTAGTATCTATTATATTATCCCATCTTCCATTGCTATGTTGTATTTATATTTATCATCACACTCTTGATCACATGTGACCCAGATATACGGAGTGGCCAGTGGTATGATGTCGGAGTGTCCAACGATGGGGTTACACTTGAGAAGAGGACAGATCTTCTGCAGCGTGCTGAAGTTCGTGTTTGTGCATTTGATATTGAAACCACAAAACTTCCATTAAAGTTTCCTGATGCTGACTATGATTTAGTTATGATGATTTCGTATATGGTAGACGGGCAAGGGTATTTAATCATAAATAGAGAGGTGAGGATTAATTGGAGGTGTTAATGTTTGAACAATCTCTCTCTTGCTGTTTTTTTTGGGAAAACTCTCTTGCATGCTACTCTGCATTATTACAAAGGGAATCGTAAATACATGTTGCATCAGAAGTCTCTTATCTTTAGTTTTCTGTTGATAAATATTTTTTGATTACTCTTTTATTTTCACAAGATTTTAATGTTATTCAGATAATTTACCTGTTAGTGGTTGCACGATTCCCAAACACCTCTACTTTGGGTGCACATGAGGTTGATCTCAATAAAATATTGGGTTTTTTATTCTACATTGGAGATGTACAAGTAGAGATTGGTAATCTATTTGACTCCCAAATTATGCATAAAATATAGCCAAAGGATCAGTGAAATAGTAATAAATTATTTAACTCTAATTCATCTAAAAGTATTTCTTAATTGATCTTGTAGTTGTATGTTTAGCGAACATATTTTAGCAAAACATTTGTCATTATCGTTGGCTGATGACTTTAAATAATTGTGTTGTTTTTTTTTACCAGTGTGTTGGGGATGATATAGAGGATCTAGAGTACACTCCAAAACCTGAGTTTGAAGGGTATTTTAAGGTGACAAATGTTCAGAATGAGGTAATGCGATATAGGATTCCATAAATGATGGGTATATTATGTGTTATTTCTCTGCTGAAAATCAATTCCTCCAAGTTTTCTATAGTGACAATTTTTAATTGTTGTGGTTAATTATTTGGTTTGTGGTTAATATTTTTGGCAGATTGAGCTCCTTAGATTCTGGTTTTCTCATATGCAAGAGGTGAAACCTGGTATATATGTGACTTATAATGGTGATTTCTTTGATTGGCCATTCCTGGAACGACGGGCAGCTCATCATGGGTTCAAAATGAGTGATGTATGTTGCTAACTTTGTGTATTTTTTTTTGTTTGTTTGTGGCGGTAGTGGCTTCATTTTCATGGGTCAATAGGTAAAATGCATATGCTACCATGTATGCAGAATTCTTTGTTTCTCTACATTTTCATTAACAGCTTATCAACTAAAAGGAAGACATTATTTCCCATTGTATTTGAACTTGAAATTTGCCTTTGTTATGCAATAGTTATTTATTGACGTCACTTTCTTTGCATATACATTCTGGGATAAATCATGTATGTTTCAAATTTTCATTTTCATATCTGCTCCTTATTCTGAACCATATTAGTTCTACTGTTTCCCTTTTAGTTTTTTAGTTGACTATTTCTCTCTTCTATTTTGCTGTTTATTATTTGATCTTGCAGGAACTTGGGTTTCAATGTGACATGAATCAAGGGGAATGTCGTGCTAAATTTGCTCCCCATTTAGATTGTTTTGCTTGGGTTAAACGTGACAGTTATCTCCCTCAGGGGAGCCAAGGCCTAAAGGTACAAAGTTCATACTCTCAAGTTTGCAGTTCTATTAATTGTCTTTAATTAAATTTCTTTACGACATGGTTTTTATGCCAATATATATATTTTTAATTCATCCAAAAGAAAAACCAGTCTTTCGTTGTTATTCATGTAGGACTTTTGTATGGTTTATAGTCCTCTTGGACATAGTTAGATATGGTTTATAGATATGGATTTTCCCCAAATGTTGCAACATATTTTTTATGTTCAAGAGGGCTTGGATGAGTAGGTTTGAGCCTCTTTTAGCCGAACTAGTGGTTCGCTGGATCTAGCCCTGATAATGCAACAATGTTAAACTCTTGTGGGAGACATTTGTCGTCCACGTGGGAAATTAGTCTCCGTAGTTGCATGGGGACAGTTGGTATATACCAAAAAGGGTGTATAAGAACCATGTAAGTGTCAGGTAGTCAATCGTGGGCAAAACTCCTATTAATTTTATAGGGACCAAAAACATAGTTAACTCTAAATAACTATTTGAACACTGATAAGAATATGACTTCGGAAGATTCTATTAAATTCGTCAGATTTGATAGATTTCATCCTCTCCTTAAGCTCTGATAATCATAAATAATGCTAGCAGTAACCTTATTGTTATACAACTGTTATGGGATAGTGTTACTTTATGGCTCCCTTTGTTGCTCTGCCCATGACTTATTAAAAGGAAACACCTTGTTAGTTATTCAGAGTACCCCTTTTCCTTTCCCTGCATTTGACTTTGCTAAAAACATTGCCTTCCATTTTAATGCATTTTTCTTGGTTCAAGTTTTTTGTCCATCGTTCTCTACCTTAGTAAGGCTATAGATACTACTTTCCCCTATATGCATAAATATAATGACAAAATGATATCTGGCCAAGGCCGCTCCTGAGATTTTGGGTGCACTAAACTAATCAAATGACGTCTCATTAATCATTTGTATGATATTCTTGTTACATATTTTGCTGCAAAATCATTAATAACTCATTCATATTCAAGGATATTTAAAAAATAATTCATATAGAAATCAAAGCAAAATTATTTTTAATTTACCTTGTGACATAACATGTTTCAAATACGATTTACGATTTAGAAAAACTTTTTTCTAAGCATAAACAATAGTGGCATGGTTACTTCATATTGTTGTATAAGTCATGCATGCATTGGAAAAATAATTAAGTCAGATTACAAAAGTAAGAAAACGTTAATGTTTTTACTTTTTACAGAAATCAAATTTAAGTGTTAGATGTAAGTAAGTCTTACTTATTAGAAAGAAAAAAGTGTGACTCTCAGCTCTAGGGTCATAGAAGAGGTGCCCTAAAGCTTCTTACATATAAATTTGATAACTATTAAAAAAATTGTATTGGTTCCCTTGAAATAAATGGGACACAATGCAATTTCACACCCTAAACATGCTTGTGGTCACCACGGTATGTAGTCAACTGACTACCTACTTAGCTGCATATTTCATTTATTTAATAAATTTGATATTCCCAAAATTTTATATTCGCTAAGTTTGAATAAAACTTGTTTTACATTAAATTGAATGGTCTCATTGGATGTTATATTATAATGTATAAAGTATAAGTCTTGTGCTCATTAGTTTCTGCTGCACGAAGTTTGCCCTTTCTCCATGTGATATTTTCTTTGTTATTATTTAGGCTGTAACAAAAGCTAAGTTGGGTTATGATCCAAAAGAGGTGAACCCTGAGGACATGGTACGCTTTGCAAAGGAAAAGCCTCAGGTATGAGTGATTTGAAGTGATTTCTCTATTATATGTTAAATTGGTTTGATATTGGGTATTGCAGATAGAGCATTGTAATATATAAACAGTACAAAATATTTGTCTTTTGAGTTTCTGTAAAATATTGTGTATGAATAGTTGTCATTTGTCAATATATTTTAATTTTTTTTCCAGGTTTGTATGACCTCTATGATTACGGCGATACTTAATAGAGTTTGTAATAGAATTACTAAATAATAGAGTCTAATATTGTTGTAATGCTGTCGTTAAAAATTGTAAAATGTAACTAACTGAGTTCAAATCTGTTAGGATACATTCTCTCTATAATACTCATTCCCTTGTAATCAGTTTCCATTGAAAAGGTGGATGATGACATAGTTGCCTGTTTTGCCTAATAAGATCTGATGCAATTGGTTTTGATTATGCTTGCGGTGTTAGACTGAAAGAGGACCTTAAATTTATACTATTTTTGGGTCAAATTGTCCTCTGCTAATTTCTAAGGTCTTTTGAGGTTCTAACAAACACTGTGTTCAACTTTGGGGTTATGTTGTGTATCTGTATACCAAATTCATGGTAGCGGTGTAGTTTGATAATTTGATTATTGTCTTCTTTTTTGAAATGACGAGATTTATTTTAATGCCAAAAAAAGAAATGTAAATCAAGAATATCATCTTTATTTGTCTATCAAGAGCCTAGGAACTGTGTAGTCCTTAAGTTGTTTATTGTTGGAAGTGAGCATTATCTTTCATACTTGGTTTGTCCTTAGGATATGCCATACTTTATTGTTGGAGTTTTCAATCTTTAAAGTTATGCATTTGGTTGGTCATGACTCTCCTGAGATATCTTGTTAATTTTACTTAATTTTTCTTCGTTGATTTGAATTGTTATTGCAGACGATGGCTTCCTATTCTGTTTCTGATGCAGTGTCCACTTATTACCTATATAAAACTTATGTTCATCCCTTTATTTTCTCTCTTGCCACTATAATACCCATGTCACCAGATGAGGTTTTGCGCAAAGGCAGCGGGACCCTCTGTGAAATGTTGCTTATGGTCCAGGTGTGCTCTTATGCCTGTTTTTCTTGAACTTGAATCTCCCTGTTCTGTTTTTTCTTTCCCATTTCAAGGCCTCTAGTTTTCCTTGTATTTATTTTCACATCTTTTACAGGCATACAAGGCTAATGTTATCTGTCCTAACAAGCACCAATCTGATCCGGAGAAGTTTTATAAGAATCATCTTCTTGAGAGTGAGACGTACATAGGCGGGCACGTTGAATGCCTAGAAACTGGTGTATTTAGATCTGATATTCCATGTAGTTTTACACTTGAGCCATCTGGTTTTGAGGTTTGTTGTTTCCATCTTTAATTACTTTACTACTGCTTGTGCGCTCCTTTCATTATCGAACATACTGTATAATCTTCAATTTTCATATATAACGTTGATACTTCTTCCAATTCTAGTTATTTTCTCTGCAAAATAGGGAAAAACCCTTTTTGTGCCAGGCAGGTGGAGCAGATTTTTACTCTGCCCCTACCTAAAGATATAACTAAATTCTGGAATTATGCTTCTTCATAATACAACAACAACCAAGCCTTATCCTATTGAGTAGGGTAAGCTATATGGATCAAACGACGTAATAAATTCTATCATATAACATATCTTTTTCTAGCTAATTAATCTCTATGTCCTTCCCAATAGTTTCTCTTATAGTTTTTCTGTGTCTTCCTCTATCTCTTGCGATTTGATTACCCTCCATTTGATCTACTCTCTTTACTATAAATTCTATAGGTCTCCTCTTCATAGACCCAAACCACCTAAGCTTAGTTTCTACCATATCTTCTACTGTACGTGCTACCCCAACTCTCTCTCTAATGCTGTCATTTGTAATCCTAACTTGTCTAGTTTTTCGACTCATCGTGTGCAACATTCACAACTTCGATATTCTTTTTTTATCCTCATGTCATCTAATCTCGCTAATGCTTCATAATATTTTCTGTAAATATGCATCACTAACTGTGAAATGATGTGGTGCCAGCAATTAATCAACAACCTTGATCGAGATCTACAATATGCTATAAAAGAAGAGGGTAAGATGGATTTGAAATCTGTCTCAAATTATGATGAAGTAAAGAATGCTATCATGGAAAAGGTACTGATAAAGATTTTTGGCTTGCTAATTTTCACTTGTCTATAATTTTATCTAAACTCATTTTAATTGTTTGATCTTATATTTTCAAAATCACTTTTTTGTTATTTAGGTATCATGTCATAATTTAGTAATTATTATCATCTATTTCTCTATGCTTTCAGCTTGTAAAATTACGAGATGCGCCGATACGTGATGAATGCCCCCTTATTTATCATCTGGATGTAGCTGCAATGTATCCAAACATAATTTTAACCAACCGGCTTCAGGTATTATGAGTTTTGTATTTATAATATTGGTCTTTAGCAGAATATGCATGCTTAGAGCATTTTCAATGGAGTATCTAACAGGTTACCATAGGACAATGAACTTGTTCCTTATTTTTTTCTCTCCATTTGAGGAACCTTTGGGGGTGGCAAAATTGGGTTTCATCGATCTTGTTGAAGTTGCTTATTTAAGATACAGTAGCATAGGATTAAAAAATTGTTTCCCTTTCTCAACCATTGAAATAAGATACCATTGCATTCTTTTTTTACCATTGGTGCAAAATGTGTATGAATTGCATAAGTATGATGTGGCATTGTGGGAAGCACTTGGTAGTAATATATGAAACCCAAAATGGGTTCCTTAAACAATGACCATTGGAGATGCTCTTGGTATATTTTTCCAATGAAAATTTGTTACGAGTATATGTATTAGGGATCACACTTGGATTGGGAGCTTCAAGATCTGCTCCATATCACTTGGTTGTGATTCTTTTGAGCTTCTTCAATTCTGCCTCGTGTCATTATGCATCATGTTATTGGATGCTCACATGCATTCCAACCCTGGTAGTTAAAATTGAGATTTGACCTAGGATCAAGGAGGGAAGTCAAGATCATAAATCGTGGGATCGTAACACGATTTGTAAGATCCTACCAAAAATATTAGTATATATTTGATATAAAAATATGATAATATGATTACTTAGCAGTCTATACTAATAAGTATAATTCAAGTATGAATATAAATAATAATTTTATTATTAATGTCTGAACATTTATTTTATATTTTGTCAAAAAAACATTTATTTTATGCTTTACAATGATTATGAAAAGTTTTTTTTTTTTTTTTAATCATGATGGGAAATACAAGTTGATTATTCTAAACATTTCAACTGCTACAGAATGCAAGCCCCATAGACAAGCCCTACTCCAGAGAGTTAATTCTCTATCATTTCTTTTCTTCCTAGCATACACCTCCTTAATAGGAAGGCGTTGTAGAGTGTTAGAATGTATGAAATATTTTATAATATTAGTTTCTTATCTTCGAGTATTTCTCTTAAAATTAGTTTTCATATTACTTAGCTATTCTTATGATTTAGTTCCCTATTCAGTTGGGAGTCTTGTTGGTGCTTAGTCTTTTGTTTTAAGTTAATTATCAATCTTATGCTCTTCTCTCATTCTTCTCTGTAATATCTGTAGCTTAACATTTTTCATCTAGTACAAGTATGGTAAGCATTTGAAGTAAAATGTTAGTGGTTATTATCTTGGCATTTTATAGCCACTAGTTAAACGTGGATAAGCATTTCACTAAAACTTTGGGGGTAATTGAAGATATGTATATTTTTTTGCTTTTTTGGTTTCACCATGACTCTTTTGAGTTTTGATCCTGAATTTTGAATTTCCAATAAACATAAATCTTCCATCCCCTAAGGGGTTCTTTTCCTTTCATAACTGCAGCCTCCATCAATTGTTACGGATGAGATTTGCACTGCATGTGACTTTAACCGTCCTGGAAAGACTTGTCTACGCAAGCTTGAGTGGGTTTGGCGTGGAGAAACATTCACGGGAAAGAAAAGGTGTAATTTTCTTTTTTGTTAATGTTGCTGTGCTGCAGATTGTTTTGCGCAAATCACTGAAAAACATAATAAATTATTGACCGGTGTTTTATTTAAATCCTTTCAGTGACTATTATCATCTAAAGAAGCAAATTGAGTCAGAGTTTGTAGATGGGGTGAATGAAAGGTCATCAAAATCTTTTCTTGACCTGCCCAAGGCCGAGCAACAATCAAGACTAAAAGAGCGTTTAAAGAAATACTGCCAGAAGGTTACGGCTGATTTATTGATCATTCTTTTTATATATTGTATGACATACTAAATCATAGTGGCTTCCTCAGGCATATAAACGGGTACTTGACAAACCTGTTACCGAACTCCGTGAAGCGGGAATCTGCATGCGGGAAAATCCATTTTATGTTGACACTGTTCGCAGGTGAGTTAAGATCATAGAAAAGTAATTTTGAAGCAGATGTTTATAATCTGTGGACCGCATTTAATATACAGCATTACAGCTCATAGATTTAACTTAGACCGGTTAACCTTAGGAATCCCTTAAGTTTCTCTTGCACTATTTTTTGTTGCTTGTAGTACTAAGCCCAGGTTTTGTGCTATCTGGTTCAAGTTTCCGGGATAGGAGATATGAATATAAAGGCCTTAACAAGGTTTGGAAGGGAAAACTATCAGATGCCAAGGCCAGTGGAAATTCTTTAACGATCCAGGAAGCACAAGTATGAATTATATCAATAGGCTTGTTGATTCTTGCACAATTTACTGTTAACAATATGTTACAGTGTTGGGGTTTCATGTTTGATTGTTTTATTCATCAGGACATGGTAGTGCTTTATGATTCGTTGCAACTTGCTCACAAGTGTATTCTTAATTCCTTTTATGGATATGTAATGCGCAAGTGAGTATATTGATCTCGATATGTTCTTCAATTTTCATCATTGGGGTTCAATCAATAGCATTTGCTATTTTTTTCTTCTTAATCATCTTGTGCATCAATGTTTTTTTGTTACAGGGGTGCAAGATGGTACTCTATGGAAATGGCTGGTGTTGTCACATATACTGGTGCAAAAATAATTCAGAATGCTCGCTTGTTGGTAGAGAAAATAGGAAAACCACTTGAACTAGACACGGATGGTATCTGGTGTGCTCTTCCTGGATCTTTTCCAGAAAATTTCACTTTTAAAACAATGTATGTTCGATGTTATTAATTTATGTGGCTGATTATGCATACATATACACACAAACACGTATGGACTCATAAGTTGTTAATATCAGGTGTTAAAATTATTAATAAGTATACTTAGGTAAAATAAGGAGAAGAGATAATGGTGTAATATGGTAGACCTTGATAGTAACTTGATATAAAAGACTAAATACTAAACCTCTTTAAGGAATACAAGATTCCTAACCCTAAATAAATAGAGAAATTGGGAAACAAATCATGATAATAACTAAGTAATATAAAAGCCAATGTTATGAGATAATCTAGGATTACAAATTGTTCCTATGAGGTAAACTAAGACACTAACGCATTTTGTTTATTCTAACACACATCGAAACTATTTGGCAGTTCCATCACTTTATTTTTATGTATAATAAGTAAATATTTGCAAATATCTAAATTATTTGAATTTTTTATTCATGATCATCAAGATAATATGATGTGATTCCAAATTTGCATTCTAAAAAGAAGTATTTAGGAGCTGTCTAGTATTATATTATAACATAAACTCTGCTTATTTTTTATATATATAGAGTATTTAGTATATTGTTGACTGCCATAACTAAGGTCAATGATTTCGGTGGCTAATTTCTACTCAGTATAGTTGGATATCCTAGTTAATTCCTCCAACATTACAATAATTAAAGGTGTAGGCTGTAGACAAATGTGCTTTATCTTAATTTTTACTCCAGCTATATGTCAAAAAGTTTTTCTCTTTCTTGCTTTCAACAATGTCAAATGCTGTTAGAGAAATGTTTAGATGCTTACTCATATTTGGTGTATTTCAGAGACTCAAAAAGGAAGTTGACAATCTCATACCCTTGTGTTATGCTTAATGTTGATGTGGCAATACATAATACAAATGATCAGTATCAGGTGTGCTTGTGATTTTATTCGTAAATGATTCAATTCACAATGACTCAAGTGCTTCAGGTTCTTTGTTTTACACTTATTTGTCTGCAGTTACCCTGCTTTTACATGTGATTATGTCATTAATTCTATTTCCAATTTTCTGACAGACACTCATTCAAAATGAGGAAAATCCGAATGAGAGAACTTATAAAACTCATAGTGAATGCTCTATTGAATTTGAGGTGGATGGACCATACAAGGTAAAATGGAGCAGTAATTTGAGTTAAAATATTGAACCTCATTTCACTATATTTAAATGACTTGTACTATTTCCTTTGATGTAGGCAATGATCATTCCTACTTCCAAGGAGGAAGGAGTTTTAATTAAGAAGCGATATGCTGTTTTTAATGATGATGGAACCGTCGCAGAGCTGAAAGGTTTTGAGATCAAGCGCAGAGGTGAATTGAAGCTAATCAAAGTTTTCCAGGTATTTTATTAAATTTTATTAAGGAGTTCATTATCTGTGCTTGGTATGGGCTCCATACTATGTTCTTAATGCAAAGTTAGAGTGATCAGTTGAAGTTGTTTTTTCAACAGGCTCAGCTTTTTGACAAGTTTCTGCTTGGCTCAACCTTAAAGGAATGCTATTCAGAGGTCGCTAAAGTGGCAAACCACTGGCTTGATCTTCTTGATGTATGCTAAAGATCTATGGCTTAATGTCTATTTTAATTGAAGTACTAGGGGATTTAATATATTTTTTCTCAAACTAGTTAGTTGAAGATACTGATGGTCATGACCAGATACATTTCTGTGTCCTTATATAAATTCACCCTGTCATCCAGAACCAAGGAAAGGATATTGCAGACAGTGAATTGCTTGATTATATATCAGAATCAAGTACCATGAGCAAATCTTTAGCTGATTATGGTCAGCAGAAGTCTTGTGCTGTTACCACTGCTAAACGGCTTGCTGACTTTCTTGGTGATACAATGGTCAAAGATAAAGGTCTTCGATGTCAGTACATAGTAGCAAGTGAACCTAAGGTGTGATTTATGCATAATTTGGAAATTTCATGAGTCACATTTTTTTTCATTCATCCAAATAATCTGCTTGTTTAATATGCTTAGTGACTATCATATAAAGACCACTGCCTTTGGCTCTTTGCAGGGAACACCTGTAAGTGAGCGTGCTGTTCCTGTGGCAATATTTGAAACTGATGCTGGTAAATTTTCTTGTTTAAAATAACAAATAACAATTTTATACTTGTTTACATTTTAAATAAGAAAGAGTATGCATATTTTTTTGCAGAAGTAATGAAGTTCTATGTCCGAAAATGGTGCAAGGTCTCATCAGATGTTGGCATTCGATCTATAATTGACTGGTCCTATTACAAGCAGCGGCTTAGTTCTGCAATTCAAAAAATTATCACTATTCCAGCTGCAATGCAAAAGGTTGTTAATTTTTTCTTTCTGAATTCTTAAATAATCTGTTCTTGTGTTTTCTAATTTTTTATGATCAAGAGTTTAATACTTGCAGGTTGCAAATCCTGTCCCTAGGGTTGTTCATCCTGATTGGTTGCATAAGAAGGTCCGCGAGAAGGAAGACAAGTTTCGCCAAAGAAAAATAGATGATACCTTTAAGTCAATGAACAAGAATGAGTGCTCAAAAAAGCATAATGATTCTAATGCTATGGTTGATGAGACTGTTAATGACTTGGAGGACTTTGGAAATAGGGACAAGATTTCTACATGTGGACCTAGACCAATTATACGGCATTATGAAGCTAACAATGAGCAACCTCCGGTGAAGCTCAATGGTCAGGAAGATTCAGAGCCACTACATATTGACAGTAGGCACATGGATCAACCACTTTCACTGTCCCAAGAAAATCAAATATCATATGAAAATGTTGACAGAACTGTAGATTATCAAGGATGGCTTCAAATAAAAAAGAGAAAGTGGAAAGATATGCTGGGAAGGAGAAAGAAGCAAAGGTACGGTGCTCTTTGCTGTCTAATTAAGTTTATGCATCAATCTTTAGGAAGGTCTTTGGAGTGGCTCTCATTCAAAGAGCATGTCCCAAAAGCAGTCATAGTTTGTTTGAAAGAAAGACAAAATGATGTTTCAAATTAATGTTTTCTTGATTTTTTACCGAAGACAATTTTGTTTGCTGGACTATGCTTTTATTTTTCCTCGACTGTACACGTGTTGCTGACTGTACAACTGATCTGCCTGCCATTCTTTGTTCTATTCATTGAACTGTTTTTACAGTATAAAATCTGTCATGATAGATATCTAAGTGTTCAACAATGTGATTTCTCCCTAATATTTTTGATTAGTATTAAGGATGAGCTTTGTTTTTCTCAGATTGGAGAGTTCAAAGAAATCTGACCATTTAAATGGAAATCTTGAACAAATCAATGGTAATATGAATCAAGGCAGAACTAATGTCAGTTCATATTTTAGAAGGCATGAGGTAGTCCTAACACGGTGCCACTGGCAGGTAATGTTTAACTTTGCAATAGTCAGTTTTACATTGTGACTGTTATGATTTGAAATTTCCTTATTGTAATATTCCTGTGATTCAGATAATACAGCTAGTCCACAGTTCACAAGTTGGCCAGTTTTTTGCTTGGGTTGTTGTTGATGGGATTATGCTCAAGATTCCTGTTTCTGTTCCTAGAGTCTTTTACCTTAACTCTAAATCACCAACTGAAGAATTTTCATGCAAACGTGTGAACAAGACTCTTCCTCATGGAAGACATAGTTATAACCTGTATGAGGTACTGGTGGTGTTATTGCTTTTCCCCCCCTTTTTAAAAGATTTTCTGATGATTCACTTATTTGTTTTTTTCTCAGCTGAAGGTATTTATATTGCTTTGAAAATTTTGTAGGTCACAATTAATGAAGTACAATATAGAGAAGAAAGCAAAAAACTTGCTGCTCTTCTAGCAGATCCTGATGTTGAGGTCCACACTAATTATCAATGTGTACTTTTTTATGTGAAGAATTTGTTGCATCACCTATCATTGGGTTAAGTAAGTGTTTAGTCCCTATAAAGTTGTTGTATTTCACTTTTTAGTCCGTATAATATTTTTTCGCACTTTTTAGTCCCTACAAATATCATATTTTTCACTTTTAGTCCCTACTGGAGGGACTAAAACTAAAAACAATGATATTTATAGGGACTAAAAAGTGCAAAAAATTTTTATAGGGACTAAAAGTGAAATACAACAATGTCATAGGGACTAAAAGTTTATTTAACTCCCTATCATTTGACATGCTATCCATTCTTACTCTAACTAATAGTTAGACATCTTCAAATAATAGGATAGTCTTAATTTTATTTTGTTTTTGTTGGGTGAGGGTTAAATGTTGTCTCTTCTAGTATGCTATTTATTTTGGCCTCAGTGATAAACGATTCCACTAGACTGTTTCTTTTTTTATTATGTCAATGCAGTCGATACACCTTCTTCATTCTAAATTATCCTGGCCTAAAAACTCTTTTATTTTGTTACAGGTTTAGCTTATTTTGAGAAATGATTGAATGCATTTGTTAATGTTGTAAATGTATAACTTATTCACTATTGACCGTTAAAATCTGCAACATGAATTATGAGCCAGCATTTCAATTTCGACTTCTTTGAGCCTATTGAAATACCTGTGGTGATGTGCAGAGGGATACTTTTCCAAATTGTAAAGAATATCACGTTGTTGGGTCAATCTCAACTCCTAGGATTAATTTCCATATTTTTTAGTTATTATAATGAATTTTTTTCCCAATTTTCCTATTTATTTAGAATTAGGAGTCTTATATACCTATAAATAGGGTTAGTGTTTACCAAGTTTGTACAAATCATTCTCAAATTCTCAATCATATTGCACCATGATCATATTTATCTAAAACCCATAACTTTAAGAATTTACATGATACTACCTCCGGACCAATTATAAGCAAAAGTAGCCAATTGCACACATTAAGAATAGTAGTTATCTTCATTTAATTTTCTTGATGGAATTAAAATACTTTTAGATTTCCTAAAGTACCCCGTCTTAGATTTCCTAAAGTACCCCGTCTTAGATTTCCTAAAGTACCCCGTCTTAGATTTCCTAAAGTACCCTGTCTTAGATTTCCTAAAGTACCCCGTCTTTTCATTTAATGTTGAATGGGAACTTGTTAATTGAAGGATATTTTGAGAAAGATAGCATTAAAGTAGTGAAGTTAGTTAAATTTTTTGGTCCCACAAATATGACTACTTTTTAGCTTATATTTGAGTCTAGAGGGACCACCACTAAACATAGCTACTTATTACATCATTTGTAACAATATGCATCTTTCACATCTTATTATTACTTAATGTCTGCTGCTACCATTTAGGTTTGTTAGGGTACATTGAAGAGCTTCTATTACCAGTTTTACTTTCATTTATCTAATATATATGATTGGTGCGGTTATATGAAATTTAATTTGAAGGATGCATATTTTATTCCAGGGAATATATGAAACAAAGGGGCCACTGGAGTTCAACACTATAGTCCAGCTTGGTTGTGTTTGTAAGGTAGATAAAACTGCTAAGAAACGTAGCTTACAAGAGCCATGGAATTTGAGTGAATTGCACATGAAGACCACAACAGAATGTGCTTATCTTGAACAATCAATATCCTTTTTTTACTTATACCATAGGTAAGTGAGCCCTAATATCTAGAGTTACTCTCTCAATTATTTCCATTACTCATCTTTGGGTTAAAATAAGAGCCGTGTTTGCTTTGAAGTAGAATTTCATGTCTTTCTCGTGCTTTGCATAATATCTTTGAAGGCAATTGTTCATATAGAACATTCTTTTATTATTTTCAGTATCTCAGAGGGACGGGCTATATATGTTGGATATTTTCCTGGGTCACAAGCAATAAACTTCGTGGTAGTTAATCCCTACCAAAACAAGGACTTATCACCAGTTTTTCTTGAAAGGCAATTTCGCGATGCTTGCAGAGCTTTGTCTGTTGAGCCACCTCCGATGAATGGCATTATTTTTAAAGTAACTCTGCAATATTTCTGTCATCATATTTTTCTTTCATTGTGGTGGATCTTAATATCTAATCTTTGAATCTTATTTTTTCTTAATTCAGGTGGAATATGTTGCACTTGTCAAAGATGCTGAAACAGTACTGCAAAGCGCAATAAATGACCACAGGTGTGACAATGCCTTGCTATTTTGTATAGATTATTTTAGCTGCTTCCTGCAAATAAGGTTAATAGTATGAACCCTAATTATTATTTTCTGGAGTTTATTATAATCAATGTACGAGTAAGAAAATATATTGCCATTCTCCATTTATCTGAGGTGGTTGATATTTCAGAAATCTCATCCCTGCATCTTTTCTGTGTTATGTGTTAGAGAAGTTACACTGCCTCCCTCAAGTATGTTTTAATGACATTCCCCCTTAATAAGGGGAAGTGAGTGTAATTTAAGGGGGACTAATGTCTGCAAAATAAAAATGATGCATGTGTCAGTTAGACTATCTCAGGATAGGTAGGTGCAATTTCCCCAATTTTAATACAAATATTCAAATATTAGATGGTGTCAAAATCTGTTTCTGTTTAATATCCCTCAATATAGGGATTCAGTTGAATAGGAGTAATAATAGGTGTTAAATATTATATTAGAATGTAAATAATATATATGGGCTGTAAGTATACGTATTCTGGCCCGTTAGCATTACTGTAAATTAGGGTTATTTAATACCCTATGTCTATATAAAGAGTCACCGCTGTATAGTTGAAACACACGGGTTATTCCATATATGCCTCTCAATACTCTTTATATTCAACAGATTTAGTTCTATGAGTACTTATAGGATTTGGTTGTTAAGTAATCTAGTATATATATATCTGATGTATTACCAATATAATTAATTTCAAGAAATATATTTTTACTCTAATTCTTGACATGGTATCAGAGCAGGTTCTGATTTGTGATCTGTCTTTGTGCTTCACTACCGCTGCCGGCAGTGGCAAATGTCGCCGGCAGCACCACTTTTTTTAGTGTTTCAATTTTTCGGCTTCATACAGTCATTTGTCACCATCAACTCCGGCTGCCTTTATAGCAACCAGCCACGGCGCTACAACTTCCCTCAAAAGCACCGCTTTCACTATGTGTTTTTTCCAATGACTTTTTTTTTCTGTTCTTGATCTGTTCATTCATCAATCTCTTGTTTGAAGTTAGTGAATGCAACATCATCTTCACCGGTAAAAAGGATGCCAACAGATGATTTCATACGCTGCAACAAATTTCTATTCTCAACCAGAACTCTCTGAGCTTTATCAATCAAATCCTGCTTGGCAGCAAGAACCTCATGGCACTGCTCTATGAAGCTTGTGTCTAGGATAAAAAAGGTTCAGGAAGATAGTTCAACCTTCAAACTGCAACATCAAATCAAATTACTACCTAGGAGCCAAGAAAAATTCAACACCAGCTAAATTTTCTAGTGCGCATCCAAAGTCAACAAACACCGCCGCAATCCATCGTGTGTCCATCTTCTCTATGTATGGGTCTTACGCACCTTCACCAAATTCGTGCGTGAGAATGTATGCACCTGTTTCCGGCCCCCTCTGCAGGTCTTTTCATGATGTGATGTACTGGTCGTGCCTTTATCTTCCTGAAGCATGCCGCTCTCTCCTTGAAACATATTCAAGTTTAAATATTTTGAGTCTCCAATATTATTGTTTTGAAGCTTCCAAATGCAGTCTTTTAGAAGAATAGAACTTGCTTTGTTCAATTGCTTGTCATGAATTTTTCTCAGACTGATGATCAATCAGGCTATCTGGCTAGACTATATTTATAGCAATTCTCTCCGACTTCAAATGCATTCCTGAGTTGCCTTTCCATCTTTTTTATTATTTTGTGGAGCAAAACATTGTTTTCTTGTAGCAAGCTAAAGTTAGGCTTTAGCTTGAGGGGGAGTGTTGTACCATTGCCGCCTTTTTTTCATAGATTGTAAATCAGAGAAACTTGCTGTTTTTTGTTTTTCATCCATGGTGGGAGAAGGAGTAGTGATTCATAATGGAATCGAGACTGAAACAGGAAATAAAAAATTCCAAGCCGAATTGCAAAACCTCTCATTCGTTCACAAGTTGAATGGGAAGAACTATTTGAAGTGGCCCTTTTTACTGCCTTCGTTGCAGCAACTTGAGATTTCTTTTTGGCGTAATTTGCACTCCATATAACTCCTCCCATGACAACCGTGCAGATCTTCTAACTAAAGGGCTAAACAGCAACAACTTTGAACAAATTGTATCCAAGCTGGGAATGGAGAACATCTATTCACCAGCTTGAGGGGGAGTGTCAAAATATGTTTCTGTTTAATATCCCTCAATATAGGGATTCAGTTGAATAGGAGTAATAATAGGGATTTAGTTATATATGAGTACTAATAGGGATTTAGTTATATATGAGTATTAATAGGACTTGGTTGTTAAATAATCTAGTATATATATATATCTGATGTATTACCAATATAATTAATTTCAAGAAATATATTTTTACTCTAATTCTTGACAGATGGTAATAAAATTCTGCATGATGTAAGGAGAGGTCATTCCTCATTATAATATCTTTCATTGATTGTTCAAGATAGCTTATAGTATGGTCTCAAAAACATGAATCCAAATCCCGAAAATCGTCTAATTTAAAGTCTACATTTAATGTTGTTTGTGGATTTAAATGAAACACGTGTCAGCAAGAGCAAAGCAAGATTCAATTTTTTTTTTATAACCTAGTAGCATTTCTGTTATTAACTTGATTTTGACCATAAAATTCCATATTTCATACCATCTAATATTGGGGGAGTTCGTCATATTTACATGTTACATAATGCATCAATTAATGTTCAAATGAACATTGAAAGGCATAACTGCTTGAATTTTTAACTATGCTCAGTCTCTTTGATCTTTACAAGATTTAGAGGTTTTCTTACACTACTTTCCCCCAAGTACTGCTCTGAATGTTATAAATATTGTTGGAGTGTCAAAATCTGTTTTTGTTTAATATCCCACAAGTATAGGGATTTAGTTATATAGGAGTACTAGTAGGGATTTAGTTATATATGAGTAATCATAGGATTTGGTTGTTTAGTAATCTAGTATAAAGATATCTGATGTATTACCAATATATTTAAGTTTTCAATAAATATAATTTTATTCTAATTCTTAACATGGTATCTAGAGCCTATTTCGATCCTCCTTAAACGGTCTAGCCTCTATTCCGCTGCCGAGTTCCTAACAGTTAGGGAATATAATCATAGTTTCTTTTTTTTCCAACATTTCGACACGTTTCACCCGTTTTCCATTCAATTTGCTACTGCCACTATTTTCCGGCAAATTTTCCTGCGAATAGCAGTCATCTCCAAATCAGGTCATGCTTGAAAGCGCGTCGCCAAAAGCCGTCACACGCGCTACTAATCTCTCTCATGCTAGTAGATCTGCCGTCGCCACCATCTGCTGCCTGTCTTCGCTGCTGCCGCCATCTGCTGCTGCTGCCTGCCATCGCTGCTGGAAAAGTATTCTAGCAAATTTTCTGAAACAACCATTGTCTCTTCTGTTTTGGATTCATTTTCTCACTCCGTTGATCGATCATGGCTTCGTTTCATTAGAGTTGTGCTGCTTCCTCTTTAGTGTTTGTCATGCAATTTAGTTCTTACTAATAGATTATAACAGTGACTTTTATTCTCACCGACAATCATTCCGGTGGTGTCCCTTTTCCCACAGATGAATCATATTAGTGATGGCTTCTTCTTCCATTGATGGTTATTTTGACGATATCTTTTATTTTCATGACTCACACTTTAGCATGACAATTTGTCCCAGATGCATTGGCCCTATCTTTGTCCCAGATGTACTAGCCTTGCCTTTCTCTCCTTGAAGCATGGCTCTCTCTCCTTGAAGCAAATTCAAGTTTAAATATTTTGAGTCTCTAATACTATTGGTTTGAAGCTTCCAAATGCAGTTTTTTAGAAGGACGAACCTTGCTTTGTTCAACTGCTTGCCATGAATTTCTCTCATGCTGATGATCATTCCGGCTATCTGGTTAGGCTGTACTTATAGCAATTCTCTCCGACTTCACCTACATCCCTGAGTTGCCTTTCCATTTTTTTATTATTTTGTGGAGCAAAACATTGTTTTCTTGTAGCAAGCTAAAGTTAAGCTTTAGCTTGAGGGGGAGTGTTGTACCATTGCCGCCTTCATTGTGGTTTGAATTTCTTAGCCACCTTCATTGTGGTCCTTTTGCCGCCTTCATTGTGGTATCTATTTCTTAGCCACCTTCATTGTGGTCCTTTTGCTGCCTTCATTGCAGTTTCTATTTCTTAGCCACCTTCATTGTGGCCCTTTTTGCTGCCTTCAATGCAGCAACTCGAGATTTCTTTTTGGCCTAATTTACACTCCATACCATGAAAACCTTGCAGATCTTCTAAGCAGTAGCAACTTTGAAAGAATTGTATTCAAGCTGGGAATGATGAACACCTATTAACTAGCTTGAGGGGGAGTGTTGGAGTGTCAAAACCTGTTTCTGTTTAATATCCCACAAGTATAGGGATTTCGTTATATAGGAGTACTAGTAGGGATTTAGTTATATATGAATAATCATAGGATTTGGTTGTTTAGTAATCTAGTATAAAGATATCTGATGTATTACCAATATATTTAAGTTTTCAATAAATATAATTTTATTCTAATTCTTAACAAATATAAAATATATTTTCATATTTTCATCCTTTGGACTGAATTATTTTGCTCTTTTCTGATAATCATCATGGTCATAGGAGTGAACATCATGGGCCGATGGTCGCTGTCATTGAATGCCCAGATGTTCAACTATTAAAACTGGGTATTCGAGCTCTAGATGATTTTCCATGCTTGAGTATTCCTTCCAATGCACGTGATAGTCAGTATCAGGTAAAAATGTTCTGAAACTGCTAGTCTATATCAAGCTTGTTTGCATGCAATTATCTTTTTATGCTTTTTTAATAATACTTAATTTTGGCTTTTTTAGATTCTTGGATGGCAACAAGTTGCTGCTAAACTTGGAATGCAACGATGTGCAGCATCAGTCCAGTGGCTAAATGAAAGAATCGCTCTATCAAGATATGCCCATGTAAGCACTCCAATTTTTAGCAGCATATCTTTGGGAAAACTATGAAAGGGAAGGGTTAAATTTTAAAAGAAATTTCTAGTTTAGGAGCACTTCACTTAATAAAAAAAGTTAATTATGCCAAATTGGTTATTTTTACGCCAATTTTTCAGTTTGTATGCATATGATGACATGTATGCTCTAGTTTAAAGGAGTGTTTGTTGTATTTTATTCTTTTTGTGATATGATTTAGTTTCCTAATTTCCTTAGATAAACAAGATTTTTAACTGTGATCTTTCTAACTTCTGAGTTTTGGAGATTCCTTTTTATGTTCAGCACACACACGCGTGTGTATATATATATATATAAAATGGGAATGTCTCAGGCGAGAACACTTAAAATATTGTGAGAAATGAGAATAAAGAATTATAACCATCTGATCAAAATCAATTAAAATTAGTGGACCGGATTTCTTTTTCATTAAGAAAGGCACGTGACTTCTTTTCCCTTAATTCTTACTCCTATTTTTCAGATCAATTTTCCTGTTTTGGTGCATCTTTTTCTGTGGCTTTCCCTTAATGCTTCGGCCAGCTACTCTTCTTCTTCCTCCTCCTCCTCCACCACCACCCAATATTTAGTTGTTTTTCTCAATCAATTTTTTGTACAGGTTTAATGTTAGTTTGGGTTGAACCAATCAAATCAAAATATAACACGTGCAACAAAACTTTTTTTCGGACGCAACCTGTGACGAAGCTTGAATATGAATGATAATGGTTTTTATTTAAGTTTTTACAAATATGTTGGACTTTAAATGGATATACTAGTATATTGGTACTAGATTATTGTTTTGATAGGTTCTTAATTTAACACTTCCCAGCACCTGTATGGTTATGTGTGTGATTAATGAGATCATATTGGGGATAATAATGGGCGGCTTCTTTTCTGCACAACACAATTGATAAAACAAAATTGATTAAACCTGAAGCTTATAAAATGATAAAGATGAAGATTTAGTGCTGGAGAGAAATCAGGGGTAGGTGACCTTCATCTTATTTTGCAATGAGAAAATAATAAATCTATTATACATGTAGCCAACCCGACAACACAGGATAAATCCGGTGCACAGAGTAGAAACCGCAAATCACATGTTCTATCAATTAAAATAACAATCTAAGTCATTAGTTTTAGAATCTAACCGTTACAAGTAATTGTTCTCATTTCTCACAATAACAAAGAGTTCTCACCTGAGTCGCTCCCTATAAATATATATTTGTATACAATCATCAAATAATCATGTATTACATTCTCATCAGTTTCAACTAAATGCATTTGAATTTCTTTTGCAGGTACCACTCGGGAACTTTGAATTTGACTGGCTTATATTTACAGTCGATACCTTCTTTTCTAGAGCATTGCGTGATAACCAACAGGTTCTTGTTTTTATATGATGACTTTGTGTTCTTGAATCTGAATGTTATCGACAACTCGGACTTATTGCCATGTCTTTGTTTGTAATGCTTTACACCCTTACCTGAACTAGATGATTTGTCTTAGACATCTTCACTGTCTAGGCAAGTATCGGTGTATGTTTTTACTTTAGGACAACGTCAAACCCAAAAAAAATAAAAATTCATTACAACCCCATATGTATCTTAATGAGATGAGATGTTCATGATCCAGGTACTTTGGATATCTGATGACGGTTTTCCAGATTTGGGTGGCAACAACGGTGAAGAGAACTGTTTTTTGGACGAGGTACGTCATATATATATATATTTGGAGTTTATGACCCAACTTTGTGCTGGCCTGTAAAGTTTTTATGCAGGTTCTGCATTGTTCAGCAATTGTGATTGTTGTTTTTATTGTTGTTATTATTATAATTCTGGAAGAAAGTCACTTTTAGATACCTGACAGCTGCTGTACTATTTTAACCCTTAACTATCTTTTGAGTATTGACACATACAAGAGCATCAACAATGATGCAAACCACTTTGGGATCTTATCTCACCATTAAGTCAGTTCCACTATGTATATGCAATCAACTCATTTTTACTCTAAATGTTTAGACAATCTTTACCGCAGAATGTTATGCTTTATATGCCACAGAATTTTTGGCCCACAAAAGTCTGCACTGTGGCTTAAGAATTCAATAAGTAACTGTCGTTGTAGTTGCTTTAATTGAATAACTACTCTAGAGTTTTAGTCTTACTTTTTATTTTTTATGATGCCGAAACTGCTTTTTATAACATGACCACAGTTAAGTTGTTCTGTTGTTATAAGCTATTATTCCATGAGGGGACATCCACTAGTTCTAACATCATGATCTGATTTTAAACTCTGGTTATTCAAAAGGTATGGGTCAGAATATTACACAACCCAGATTTTTTTTTAGGTCAAAAGTTGCTCCACACACGCTCATATGCCTCCAAGATCCGCCGTGTTCATCTCACACGCCGCCACCAACAGCCTTGAGCTCAGGCGTGTTTGTCCGCTTTCCGGCGTAATGTTTCGGTCGTCTAGATTGAGTTTTCCTTCCTGATTTCATTTGTGTTTTAAGTTTTTTTCTTTCGAACCACATGCATACAACTTGGCAATTTGTCCTAGATACATTGGCTCCATCTTTGTCCCAGATGTACTGGCCTTGTCTTTCTCTCCTTGAAACAAATTCAAGTTTAAATATTGAGTCTCTGATACTATTGGTTTGAAGCTTCGAAATGCAGTTTTTTAGAAGGACGGACCTTGCTTTGATCAACTGCTTGCCATGAATTTCTCTCATGTTGATGATCATTCCGGCTATCTGGCTAGGTTGTATTTATAGCAATTCTCTCCGACTTTACCTGCATTCCTGAGTTGCCTTTCCATCTTTTTTTATTATTTTACGGAGCAAAACATTATTTTCTGGCAACAAGCTAAAACTTAGTAAGCTTTAGCTTGAGGGGGAGTGTCAGAATATAATATAATATAAAATATCTTAGAAGATATTTTATATTATATTAGAGTATTTTGAGTTATTTCTTAGGATCAATTTATAATCATAGAGATATCTTAGAATATCTCATGATTATTATGATTTGTTCCTAATTTAGAATCGAGTCTATGTTTCTCTATAAATAGAGATTAATAGAGTCTTTTGTAATAATTTAGCATAAAACTATTATCAGTAATATTCAAACCCTTATTATTTTCTCTCATCTTTTACTCTAAAATCCCACAACTTCAACAGTATGCATATTTGTAATGCAAGTGTCTAAACCGTGCTACAATATCAACTGGGAATAATTTCCTCTTATTATTGGTTAGTATGTGATGATTTAGCATGCTCATATCTGGTACTCTGAAATTGACTGCCATGCTATTTGGAAATAGGTCCACCAACCTGTTTGTACGTTTCCTGGAGCTTATAGAAAAGTTACAGTGGAGCTAAAGGTTTGATAGTTTGAAATTACTTTTCATCAATTGACTAATGCTTTTACAACTCAATGGGGAGCTTTATTTGGTTTTATTTATTTGCAGATACACCACCTGGCTGTAGATGCCCTTCTAAAATCCAACCAAGTTAATGAAATGGAAGGAGGTGCTTTGCTAGGATTTGATGATGGATTCGATGCTGAAGCATTTCCCGTGATTGGTCAGAATGGCTTTGATGAGTCTACTTCATGTGCACATGCCTTTCGAGCCCTAAAACATTTGATCCAGCGGTGCCTTGCAGATGCAGTCACTTCTGGAAATGTTTTTGCTGATGCAATATTGCAACATCTGTATAGATGGCTTTGCAGGTTTGTATTATTCTCATTTGCTTACCCCCGTCTTTTTTATGCGTATAATTACTGTATTGCTTTTCACGTTGCAGCCCCCAATCAAAACTTCATGATCCTGCTCTTCACCGGCTACTCCACAAGGTAAACAATTATATGTTTTGAAAGATATGGTATGATGCTCTGAGATGGTGCATCATTTTTCTACTTCTGAAGTGGTTTTTCCATTATTTTGGGTTTTAGCCATGATTAGTTAACTTAATTGTGATTATATGAGTTTAAACAACTTTATTAATTGTATTGCATGTCTTTTGATTGCATTGATATTTATAGGTCATGCAAAAGGTCTTTGCACTGTTGTTGGCAGAGTTTCGCAAGTTGGGTGCAACAATTGTATTTGCAAACTTCTCAAAGATTATTATAGACACGGGGAAATATGATCTGTCTACAGCCAAAGCATACTGTGATAGTTTGTTAAGAACTATACAATCTAGGTTAGTCTTGCAGAAGCCATAAACATTGTTCTTTTGGGTCGTTAAAAATTCTTGTAATCTTTGAGATAATTCAATTTATATATAACAAAAGTTGGAAATTTTGTCAACTTTTTTTAAATATAGCAAATATAGATATTTTAATTGAATAACTTAAGTTGTTTATGAAAGATTTGCCAATGCAACCCTTTTTTTATATCAAAATCACAAATACAGACACATGTATATCAGTTGACTTTATACTGATTCATCTTGCTCTTTGTCTTGCTTATTTTGTAGAGACCTATTCGAATGGGTTGAGCTTGAACCACAGCAGTTCTGGTGCTCATTGCTATTCATGGATCAGGTTTGTTAACACTTTTTTGGCAATGCTTTATTCATCGCTCTGTTGATTTTAGCTGCACGATAATATAGGTTCTTCAAATTATTTTTAATGCAGCTGTGAATGGCCTGGTTGTTTGTCTTTGACAAATAATTATAAACAAGAACATTTTTGTCAGGAACATTTTATAATTGTAATTCTGGATGGTTGGGGATAGAATGGTAAAAAGAGAAGTGAGCCGGGAAATTCAATAATGTGACTGAAACAGATAATTTTGTAATGTAAATTTTTAGGAAGTCATTGATTTAATATATAATGTGGACATTTTGTGAAATATCATGATGAATAAGGTTTAATATCTGATGCCGAATTGTGTATTTGAGTTTCTTGACTGATAGCACAAATATAAGATTTGATGGTGTGGTATATAGTATATATACTATGGCTTCTGCTAGTAGTGGCCCTAAATTTTTTATCTTTCTCTCTGTAAATGTTTCAAGATAGGATCTCTTATTCTATATTAAATGTCATATTTTGGTGACCAAATTGATGAATGAATCTGATTAATTGTGAGCACACTCTTTTATCGGTTAAAATTCACATAGGTTTCAAATAATTTAAATGGGACTCACAATTTGATGGGACCCATGCGAATTTCAACCAATAGTGTGTTAGATAGTGTGTTGCTAGCACTCTTCTTTTACTATAGAATAATGTTAGCGACACACCATTTGACACACTTTTCAATACACTTTTATTGGTTAAAATTCACATGGCTTCCAACAAATTTAAATCGGATCCACACAATTTGGTGGACCTATGTAAATTTCAACCAATAGAAGAGTGTATTGAAATGTGTGTGTTGCTAGCACTCCTCTTTACTATATACTCCTACAAATATTTGTTGTAGATTTTTCAGGCTATTTGAAATGGATTTAGTTATGCAATCTTGCATTATGAGTTTCTCATAATTGCTCCAAATTGCATGCAATAATATTTTGCCTCAACTATTATTGTTTATTCTCCTAGTATAACTACGGTGGAATACCAGCAAAATCTGATGAAGCAATGGATGATGATTCTGAAGTTGATATAATATCAAGCTGGAATATTGCCGAATACTTGCCAAAAAAAATCCAGGTGAGTTACCTAGTATGAGTTTTAGTTTGAATAAAGAAGTACTAAATGCAATGGGAAAATAAATTCAATGGGTTTCAAAATTTTGACGTCTGTGTTTTCTGGTAATATTGTGGTTTTCTACAGGACCATTATGTATTCATCGTCTCACAATTCATGTATATTCCTTGGAACTATGCACGAATAGAAGCAGCAAACAGGGCTTCGGCACGGAATGGAGACTCCTGCACCCCATCAATTAATATTAGTGCTGCGGAGGCTTTCGAATCAAAAATAACTGAATATATTAAAGGGCAGGTATGACACTAAGCAGCATAAGGAATTGAACTGGCGCGGTTTGTCGGTTTGAATTATAAATGAATTCTTACATTTTGTGTTCTACTCAACAGATTAGCTCTTACTTCACTGAAAAACGATTTGAATTATAAATGAATTCTTACATTTTGTGTTCTACTCAACAGATTAGCTCTTACTTCACTGAAAAACTCCTTGGAGTTGTTCGTGATATTGTTCTTCATATGAAAGGGATGGGCAGATCAGAAGCTGACCAGAGTTCATCATCTGGCCTTCCCCAGGTTATGGGTGATCTCCATAAAGGGGATGCAGCCTTGGAATTTATCAAGCATGTCTGTGCTGTCCTTGCCCTCGACCAAAGTGTGCAGCATGATGTCCATGTAATACTCGTTTTCCCAAATTGTGATGGCATTACTTAACTACTTTTTGATGTAGAACAAGTAATCCAAGAGTGCTCAAACTTAGATATTCCCTTAGAAAATGCTGTATATCATATAATTTTCATAAGCATCTAAAGTTTACACTGAAGGCCTGTTTACGGCTCCCACTAAAGGCAAACAACCTAATGACTATTCCTATTTTAAGCTAGAATAAAATAATTCAACATTATATTAAATTCCCAAATACTAAATAATATACAATACTCCCAAATTGAATACCCTTTTTACCTACCTTAAATAAAATAACAAAATACATATTGCAATCTACATCAGTATTATTAATATATTATATACTTTTGGTACTTATGCGTTATGGTCAAATGTTGGAATACCTGTGTGTCTAGAA
This sequence comes from Cicer judaicum, assembly GCA_037974835.1. Classification (NCBI taxonomy): domain Eukaryota; kingdom Viridiplantae; phylum Streptophyta; class Magnoliopsida; order Fabales; family Fabaceae; genus Cicer; species Cicer judaicum. The sequence continues at coordinate 19,184,259 of JBBPBS010001017.1, forward strand.
GTCTATAACACATATATGTACTCATTGCAGAGATTCAACTTATCTGAAATCTGTATTGAAGATTTCATTGTATTTTGGGTTATTGATAGTTGTGTGATTCTTGCTTTGGCAATTGAAAGAGTGTCGTAACCAAGTTTGTAAACTTTCATCATTTTTTTAAAATTCTGCACATTCTTAGGTGATTTTGTCACATGCTGATTATGTGTGTTCTTAAGACACCTTTTTTGGGGTTAAAACCAACAATTATAACATATTGGCTGGATGCATTATTAATGATCAAGCCCTGTTTGGAAAAGTAACTGCGTTATTTTGGCTGTGCATTGCCTCATTTTTGTATGACTTATTTGTTTCATTGTTGTGATGGGTAATACTAACTATACTACAAAGAAGTATTGCACACTGCTGATTGCATACCTAACTTTTGAACATACAAGAGGTTTCACCCCAAATAAAAAATTATAAGAGATTAAGACATGTTGATTAGGACATCGAGAAGAAAACTGAATTTGAGCATTGTTTGGTTCTTAATCCCCAGCCCAATGAAGAAACAAGATAAGTAGGAGTGATATAGCTAGCTTGTATGCTTTGTTTTAGTAGTTAAGACGAAGGGCTTATATTTTTGTTGGTAGTTGATCTTCTATATTTCTCCTTGGTGGACCAAGTGATAGTTCTGATTATATCCTTCATTTGGCAGGTCATGAGAAAAAATTTGTTAAAATATGTTCGTGTCAGGGAGTTTGCTCCAGAAGCACAATTTCGTGATCCTTGTCATTCCTTCATCTTACCCAATGTCATCTGCAGGTAAAATATTACAGATTTCAATTATTAAATGAATAATAAAGAAAACAATAACTTTGTTGAAATTTTTTCTGAGTATCAATAGCTCAGGAGTTAATGTTTTCCATTTATTAAATGCAAACGATTTTTTGGTTGAGTTTGACTAGGAATACCGCTCAAGTGTCATAGGTTCTAGTGTATTGATTACCAAACTATTATTTTTTTAGCAGAAATGATTATTTCTTATAATAACAATGAATATTTTAAACTATTTGAGGGTGATGTTTGTAAGTTGTGTGAATTTCTTTGCTTAAGAAGGGTTACATGTTAGATAATCAATTTGAAATTAACTAAAGGTGAAGGCATTTTCACGCTGCGCCCTTTCTCACGACTCAATGAAATTATATATCGCCTCATCAAAGCTGTTGTATCTTTTTCCATGTTTGAATTTGCAATCTTGTTTAGTATTGGCTAGTCATTAACTTTGATAATTTCATCATTAATCCAATTTTTATTGATGAAAATTGTCATCTTTGTATATGTTGCATGCAACAATATTACTGATTGTCCATAAAACAACCCTCTATAATCACGTTTTTTTTTCTTCTTTTCTGGGGCAGCTATTGTAATGACTGCAGAGATCTGGATTTGTGCCGTGACCCGGCTTTATTGACTGAGGAGTGGCGCTGTGCCGTACCTCAGTGTGGCCAGCCTTATGACCGTCAGGTGATGGAGAATGCTCTTCTTCAAATTGCACGACAAAGGGAGCGGCTTTACCACTTGCAAGATCTGGTGTGCGTCAGGTGCAACCAGGTGAAAGCTGCCCATTTGGCCGAACAATGTGCATGTGCAGGCTCATTTAAGTGCAAAGAAGATGTAAGGGAATTTCGCTCAAAGATGCAAGTTATCTTGAACATAGCTACCCGACAGAAATTCCAACTTCTCCAAGAAGTTACCTCCTGGATGTTAGAACTTAAAATTTAATATGGGCAGAGTAATACCCGGTGTAGGCAACAGATCTCTGCAACTTGCTCGTAGTTGAAAGCAATGAGTGTGCTTCCCTGGTTTGGAAAAAACCTCCAAACCTGCTTGTTATTTTCATCACTACCACATTATACAATCCTGTACGGTGAGCTCACTACTGAAAGCAATTCTTTTATTCCATGATCATTGAGATGTATATGTATATGTATATGTATATGTATATGTATATGTATATGTATATAGATAGTTTTGGAAAAACAATGTACCTTATTGATAATTTTATCATGTTTTTCTTAATTTTTGTGCATTGATTAAAAGAGTTATATATATAGGGACACTAGTAATTGAAATGTTTTCAGGGACAAGGATGCCAATGACAGCAATATTATCCTAAAAAATAAAAAATTAGTGGCATACAAAAGGCAACAAAGCAGGAGATTTCAATTTGATAAAATTGAAATGTTTAATGATTTGAAATAAATTGAAAACAAAATTCATGATTCAAAACAAGATAACAGGAACTGGAAAATTGGAATTTCATGATTTAATTGCAAATCCAAATTTCTTTGCCTTTGAAAAAAATTGCAACACCAAAGAATTTATAAGAAACATTGCTAAGCAATTTGATCACTTGTTGGAAGACATTCAAGGCATTGAGACTAGAAATAATCTTTCCAATTTTGTTTGTTTTATGCCTCCATCATTAGATGGCGTCTTTGGAACAGAACTATTTTGTATAGGAGCAGCAGCAAAGAAACAGACACTTGCTCCCTGTGTCTCTTCGGACACTTGCAAGCATGTTGATTTTATTGATATACAAGGAACACCTAAAGGCGTTCAATGGCAAAAGCAACCTAGAACGCTCCTAAAAGTTCAGCTCAGCAATTCCTATTGTGTTATTTCTTTTGTACAAAACTATCGCAACATGAAAACTTATCCAAAGTGAATAAAGTGAAACATTATCAAGTGCCTTCCAAATAATTTATAACATAATAATCAGTTTCCTAATCAAGATTTTATCTTTTCCAAGTCTAGTGTTGAGGTTATGAGCATCTTGAATGTTTTCTTGAGCCTTATTTGTTTGTTCTGTAAGGTACCTTGCAAGAAACTCTTAGTCATTTTGAAGGCTAGAAATAAGAGACTTAGCACCGTGTCAAAAAAAGTCGCAATGTACAAGTAGTAGCAGTAATCTGAGATTCGACTGAATTGCCTTAATGGTGCCTTACCTAATTCCACCATTATTCTTCAAAGCAAAGCCCAAAACAAAGGGTTCGGGTCTAACTTCCTCAAACCTTATTAAATCGCACTTGCAATTTACAAATCAAATTCAATTCCGATTGAACTTTAGGACAAAATTTAATAAATGAGATTCATTCATGCATTTTGTTATTTAATTTATTTTATAAGAAAATATCTTAAGGGTTAATTTATTTATAATTGTAATTATTGGAGACCTACTTGATTATAAATTATAAATTATAAATATTAATTTTTTTTATATTACCAAATACTTTGAAACTAATATTTTCCATAACAATGGTTTAAAATATAAAATATAAATATAAATATAAATATATATATTTGTACTTCAATATTCTGACTCCATTCTCTAATGAAACTAATGCATTTTGGTATTTAACAATCCTGACTCCATTCCCTAGTAAAATTAAAATTCTTGAGTTTGATTTGATGCATAATACTATTATGCACATGCGAAAATATTTTATCTTGAAATTAATTCTTTATTTTAATTGTAATAACTTTGGTTTCTTAACTAATTTGTGGATCGATCATGGCACTTGTTCCACGATGGCAAACATATGATTATTTTCCCATATTAAGGTTGCATTAAATCTTCATGCAAAAAATGGATATCTGATAAATTATTAAACGATAAAACATCTGATATGGAACGCACATAAAATAATAGATATCAAGAATAACTAATGAATCATACCACAAGTGAAACAAGTTCTGGGAATTTGATAGAAGTAAGAATCTGTTTTGTTAGTAACCAAAATATGAAAAGTATTATATATAAAGAGTTGTATAGTTTTCTGTTAATTGTGACTTTGGTTTGACACGTGCATTCGAACGCAAATAGAACTCTTTTTAATACCGAAACAAAAATTGTTATTTACTAAATATTTACTCATAATATTACCAAAAATTGCCTACACCCTTAATATTTATTTATAGATATTATAAAAGTAAAAAAAAAGTGTCTTTTAAATTTAAGATAGTGCGCTGTTGACCTTCCATCTTGATTTTTCTATTAAATTTGACACGTTTTTTTTTGGTCACATTTGTAAATATTAATTGGTTAATATAGTTGATTTCTAGTGACAAATGTTGGATGTCACTTGTCAGTCCAAATTCATTTTTTCTGATCGTAGCTCTATTCCACACTAATTTTATTTAGTCTCAATTTAATTTGATGTCAATTCTTTTAAATACTACTTCATTAATTAGTAAGTTTTATTGGAGTAGAACTTTCAACTTAGTGAGTAGTGTTACTATAAATTCATAAACAAAGGCATTTTAGTTACATAACAAATCAATTATTATTGAGTCAACTATGAATACAAAATGAAATTCCTTTTATTCTTTTTCTTTTTCGCGTTCCTAAGGTTATCTTTAGCAATTAATTTTGATTTTTTAAATATTGGTGGAATTATTCTGTAATGTTAAACCATGTATATCTATTATTATATCTACAAAATTCAGTATACATATTTGTCCCATGAACAACTGATAAACTAAATCCGATTGAAGTATATTTATTTATTGATCTGATTCAATAGTTTTAATTTTATTATTTATTATTATTGTTATATGACTCATATACACGTTGTTCTATTTCCCCTATTAATTTATAAATCAAATTAATAAATAAATACTAATTGCATTATATACAAAGAGTTGTATGGTTTCTATTAATTGTAAGTTTGGTATTATTATTATGCACTTGCAAAAACGTACATATACGTTCTTCTAGTACTGAAATAAATATTGGTATTCACTGAATATTTACACAAAAAATTTGTGTCACTCTTAATATTTATTTATACATATATTATAAAAGTCAAGATGGTGCCTGTAGATTTAAGGTATAGGGCAGTTGTCCCACCAAAAATCTTCCATATTGGTTTTGCGACACTTTTTGTTGTTGTAATATTTGTAATAATAATTTGTTGTCATATATAATTGATTTCTATATGTCTTTTAAACTTAATTATTGATTGGAGTGATTGGGTGTGACAAAAAGTCCAATTTCTTTTTTCCTGATAATTGTTCTATTCCAACCAAATAAAATTTGATCAATTATTTGATTTAGCAAGTCTCTTAAAAAAACTTCATTTATTAGTAAGTCTTACTGAAATATAACTTGTTTAATTTAGGAAGTAGTATTAATATAAATTCATAACCCAAAAGCATTTTAGTTGCATATCAAATCAATTATTTTCAATGTTAGTGGAAACATGGCCTGCATTTTTTCTGTAAGATCAAACCATGTATAACTCTTAGACCAACAAAATTCAGTATGCATGATTTTTGCCCCAGGAACAACTCTCAATCTTAAAATACACAACTGATAAACTAAATCCAAGTGATGTATGTTTGTTTATTCATCTCATTTAATAGCTTTAATTTTATTATTTATTATTATTGTTATATGATATTGAAAATAGAATGATTTATTTATTTATAAAAAAGCAGGCCCTATTTGGATCGTTCAACTTTAATTCTAAAAAAAAAAAATTAACCTAAGTCTTTAATTTTGAAATGCTTTTTTAGAAAGACGTAATCAAGTAGTTGCTAGTTTGAACCTATAAGGACAATGTCATCGACATATATAAAAATACTGAGCCATATTCAAAGTCCAAGCAAAAAGGGTTGAATCTCTTGTATTGTGTTTAAAACCAAATCTAAGAAAAATGTAACTTACTTTTTAGCCCAAGCGATATTAATGACTATTGCTCCTAATTTTCAAGATTTTGATCGTTTTCCATTCTGAACAGATTTAATTCTTAATTAAATGCACAAAGTTTCTCCCCTTAAAAAAAAAAATATTTCTTAACAAAAAAATATTTTTCAAAGTTATGTTCAAGCAACTCTTTTTTTCCTTAAAAATAAATTAAACACCTAAATAGTAAAGTTCCCTGAACATTACAGTATAGGTATGTAAAAAAAAAAAAAAGTATAAGTGGGGCTGAATGTATTGGGTTTGGGCTCGCTAATTAATGTGTAAGCCCGGCCCGGAAATGCAAGGACGAGAGCGTGACCGAGTCGCACCAACCGATCAGTCTCACCACTGCAATCAGCGACTGTCAGGTAACAAGCCGAATTTCAAAACTCCAATATCTTCACTTCACACACTCTCTCTCTACACAATCATCACTATGTCATCATCTCAATTCGACCAATCAGTAGTGAGAGAAACAGAGGTAGAGGTAGAAGCACCTGTCGAATCCGGTTCAGATGTCGCGTGGGAGAGAACCGGTTCGGAACACGAAATTGATCAACCTTCAAGCCCTAGTAGTAGCGGTTACGCTGGCGAAGGAGGTAGCACTAGTGCCACAAGTGTTTCTTCCTTAATCGAGATCCAGCGCGATGAAATTGAGGAACAAATGAGAATTCAAATCGATGAAATCTCAATTTCCGATTCCAATGCTTCCTGGATTCCCGGTAAACGACACCAAGATGAAGTACGTACATTGATTTTCTCTCTAAATTGATGCGTACATTTATCTATGTATAAATATCATATTCTGTTTGATTGATGAATAAAGTGCAGGATGATGCTTCAATATCGTGGAGAAAAAGGAAGAAGCATTTCTTTATTCTCAGCAATTCTGGAAAACCTATATATTCTAGGTTAGTTTTTGTATCTGTTTATTCACTCATCACTTCATAATCACACGAGGTTCATTCAATTTAAGCTAGTATTGTTTTTTGCATTGTTTTATTTCCTTTTTAGGTATGGAGATGAACACAAGCTTGCAGGGTTTTCAGCAACTTTGCAAGCAATCATTTCCTTTGTTGAGAACGGGTATTCATTTAATGCCTTTTTCCGTTTCTCCTTAATTAATTAATTAAGTAATCAATTAATTGAATGATACTATTGTGCATATTTTAATATGATTTTTGCACTGGACTCTATGTTAGGGGTGATTCTGTCAAATTGGTGAGAGCTGGAAAGCATCAGGTCTGATCATATGCTTTCTTTTTAATGATTGAATTTTTGTATGTTTCATTATTGTTATAGTTTGAAATTATGGTGTAGGTGGTTTTTCTTGTGAAAGGACCAATTTACTTGGTCTGCATCAGCTCCACAGAAGAACCGTATGAGTCATTAAAGGGGCAGTTGGAATTAATATATGGCCAGGTATAATTGATTTTGTATTCTGAAAATTACTGGATTTCTGTACTTCTCAAATTTCTATTGCTTCATTACTTCATTAGGACATTCAAATGGACATACTATGTTGTCAGGGTTATATGACACTTCCCTGTGGTCCACATTTGTGCAGATGCTTGTTATATTAACAAGATCAGTAAATAAATGTTTTGAGAAGAATCCAAAGTTCGATATGACACCCTTGCTTGGTGGAACAGACACCATCTTCTCTTCTCTAATCCACTCTTTCAGTTGGTTTGTTTCTCTCCTCTTAGCATGCCCTGTTTCCTGGTGTTTTATTCTACATCTTGGTAGTAGTTAGTAAAATACTGTTATTTGTCTGGCTATTTCAGGAACCCGGCTACATTTCTGCATGCTTATACTTGCCTTCCTCTTTCTTATGCAACAAGGCAAGCTGCAGGTGCTGTCTTGCAAGACATTGCTGATTCGGGTGTTCTGTTTGCAACACTAATGTGCAGGCACAAGGTTCGACTCTAATGAGTTATATTGTCTATTTATTTAGTGACTTAGAATAACACATTGAAGGTCAAATGCAGGTGATCAGTCTTGTTGGCGCTCAGAAAGCTTCCCTTCATCCGGATGACATGCTGCTGCTGGCCAACTTTGTTATGTCATCAGAATCCTTCAGGCAAGTGAATTGAATTTATTTTTGAGATAGTGGTCAAACTGACTGATGGTTTGATTTGATGGTATAACTTACTCCTCATTTCTTAAAGATTTAGCCAATTATTTATTTTGATTGTGGAGGTTATAAGCATTCTGGTTTTTTTTTTTTGAGGTAATTATGGAAAATTATGATTTATGAAAACCTGTTGTGTAAAGTTTTCCAATTTAGGATTGAGATGATCATCCAGTTCTCATGAGCGTTATTTTTATTGAAACATGTCGAGATCTGCCTAAAGTTTCCACAACTATATAAGTTTTGAATAGTCTTACATAATACAATGATCAACTTTTTAAGTTGGGGGGACAATATTATGATGTTTTACAGCTCATTTAGCTCTAACATTGTGTTAAATCTGTGCAGTAGTTTGTGGATTTCTTATTGAGCATTCATTCTGCACGTTCTTACTCTATTTCATGGTATATAATTATACAGGACGTCAGAATCGTTTTCTCCAGTTTGCTTGCCAAGATATAATCCTTCAGCGTTTTTGTATGCTTATATCCATTATTTTGATGTGAGTTAGATTTTAATACACTTAGCTGTGGGCATATTTTTATTCTTTTTGATATTAGGATTCAAGTGACAGTGCCTTGTATATCTGTGGCAGGCTGACACATACTTGATGTTGCTAACCACTAATTCAGATGCATTTTATCATCTGAAGGATTGCCGGTAAATGACGAGTTATAATCCAATCTTACTATTGTTGATGGTGGTGCATATCTTAACTTTACAAAGCGATCACATGTCTCTCTTTAGCAATTATCTTTCTATGCAAATTTGTAGGATTTGTATTGAAATGGTCCTTTTGAAGTCAAACGTCCTTAGTGAAGTTCAGAGATCCTTGCTAGATGGAGGAATGCATGTTGAGGACCTACCACCAATACCTCATTCAGGCCCATCTCATTTGGGCCAGCACATTCCTCCATCAGATTCTCCTGAAAGATTTAAGGAAGCTAATCATGACACTGGGGGTCCTGCTGGGTTGTGGCATTTCATATACCGCAGTATGTACCTGGATCAATATGTCTCGTCAGAGTTTTCATCATCAATTAGTACTCGTCAACAGCAGAAAAGGTATTATCAAATGTGATCTCGACTTTTTCACTTTTTATGTCTTTTGGTGCCATGGCGTTTTTATTTTTCATTGTCTTTATGTATATCTATTCTTGTCAGAAGTATAACTTGTCTTAATTTTTGCAGACTGTATAGAGCTTACCAGAAACTTTTTGCATCAATGCATGATAAAGGAATCGGGCCACACAAAACTCAATTTAGAAGGGATGAAAACTATGGTAATAAATATTGTGGCTCTTACCTCATATTGTTTAGGCTTCTGTCTGAAATAAAATGGATGTCTGCACTGTGCATGTTCAATATATCTATGGTATGAAAATGGCAAAATTCCTTTTTTACATTAGGTTTTTGTGAAACCTACATTTGGCAGGATGTTTTTCTTTATTTTAGCCCTATGTCTGTTGTGCCAAAATGCTTTGACGCACATTGATCATAGTTATTTCAAATTTGTCCTCATTTATACTATTTTATTTTTGTATCTTTTTGGTAATTTTACTTAGCCTTACACAAACAAAACTAATTCGGACAAATTTACGTTTGCTGAATGTTCCCAAATACAATCTACTCAAAAATATTTCTGCACTGGTAATGCAAACATACATATCCAATTTACCCATATTTGTAATATTCTGAGTCTGCAGTTATGAGCTATTACAACTTCTTAAATTGAATTTCATGAACTAACTTTTCTCATGTATGGGCTATTGGAGCGGCTGGGTATAAGTTCATCTTTTTACTTTGTTCTCAATTTTAAGCTTCGATGGTTATTTTGGAAGAGCCATTATTCTATGGAGAGAATTAGCTTGATCACCACGAGGACATCTTCTTAAATTTATGCCAATAAAAGATAAACCATTTGAACATCGATGAAACTCATACAATTTTTTTGTGTGGCAGTTCTTTTATGTTGGGTGACTCAGGATTTTGAACTTTATGCTGCTTTTGATCCCCTTGCAGACAAGGTACAATATCATTTACTATTAAAACTATGAATGCCCCTCTACTTATGTCATTTATCAGTGTCTAGGCATAGATTCATTGATAACTGTGTCTGTTAATAAAGACCTGTTAGAAAAAAAATTACAAGTTTGAATCTATCATTATGTATCTTTTGCATGTTTCAATTCACATCAGTGTCGTTCTTGTCTCTTTCTTTTAAAAAAATGTTAATTAGGATTTAGTGTTTTGTATTATTTCCTCCGTCTCACAATGAGTGACACTTTAACAAAAAAGAATTGTCTCAAAATGAATGTCATTTACAATTTTCAATGCAACTTTAATTATTTTTTTTTCATACTACTCTTCAATGATTACTATATACACAACTTTGAAAGCATTATTATATTTTAAGTCGATAATAGTGAAAAATCCACCTATAGTTAAAATGTGTAGTTTGTTAGAATGACTTATCTCTTTCTTCTAATTATTGCAATTTTTTAATATGTATGCAAAAACTTTAAATGATATTCATTGTGAGACATAGGGAGTAAAAACAAAGCTCTTTGGTCCAGTTGTTTGGGAAGATTAAAATTAGGAGGGGAAGCTATATTAAAATAGCAAATGGTCAAATTTTACAAATTGCATGTATTTTTGTGCCACCCTGGTCTGATAAGTTCAATGTTTGTTCACCATTGAGTATATGCAGGCCTTGGCAATAAAGACATGCAACCGTGTTTGTCAATGGATAAAAGATGTGGAAAATGAAATATTTTTGCTAGGAGCCAGCCCTTTTTCATGGTGATTTATTTGCAAATACTGTAAAATGTACTATAATTTTTATTTAATAAAATTCCTCTAGCATTTATTCTTTTTTAAAGTTTCCCTAGGTTTTTTTTTTTGTTTCTGTTGAAAAATAACTACATTCAATGTGAAAATTATTATCTTTAGTTTCTGAAATGTCAGAACGAAAATATTTCATTCTGAGAAACTAACTAATCTTGAAGTGGCAAGAGTGAGCTTAAGTAAAACCAAGAAATATAAACCATTAATATTTGGGACTGACTAATAGAGAGATGGAATAGAATATTTGTTTAACTTAATAATCCAGAGCAAACTATTGCCTTCTTTTTTTCCGTTTCGGACCATTTTATTCACTTTTATTCATCCAAATCGGATCTTATCTTTTAAAATGGAAATAATAAATTTCCTAAAAAAAAAATGAAACTAAAACTAAAATAAACTCGTACACCGACGATTCAACACCCCAATTGGACAACTATAGTAATAGCTAGCATCGTCAAGATATATGTACCACTTGTTCGAGTTTATCAGAGTACCCTTAAACCTTTATATGTTCATAAAAACATGCTTGCATAAACCAATCTACGTTGGTATAACCAAGTGAATGTAAGATCAATTATTTAACTTTGAATTGAAAAAGACTTGCACATGCCTTCATTGAAGATACGGAAGGTTCAACAAGAGCTTCTTAAATGAAATGATTATGTAAAATTAATTATGATTAAAAGTGAATTGGAGATAAAATGTAAATTCAAGACTAAAAGTAAAATCTTCAAATTAATTAAAACTGATTTGCAATATAAAATTAATTATACCTTTTTTACAGGATAAAATTAATTATAGTTAAAAACAATTAAATATAAAATTAAATATATCAAAATTAATTACTTGTCTGGCATGATTTTATATCCTATAAAAGTGAAATCATTATTAAGAATTCGGAAAATAAAAAAACAATGATAGAAAGAAAAAAAAATAGACCGCGAATACATCTACTTGATAAATTGTACTCGTTATGTCTCATAATTAGTGCCACTTTAATAAAATGATTATCTTAAAATAAATATCTTTCACAATTTTTAATATAATTTGAATTTGTTTGTTAGATTATTATTCAATAATTATTATATAAACATCTTTTAAAATATTATTTTATTATACTTTATATTTGTATTAATAATAGTAAAAATATAACAAATAGTTAAATAAATAATTTGATAAAATAATTTTTTATTTATTTATTTTAATTATTGTATTTTTTAATATATAAAAACTTTTAAAAATATCTCTTAGTAAAATAAATGGACTACAAAACATCTACTTTCTAGCTTTATCAATGAGTTCCGGTTCAAGTTCAACCGTCACGTGTTGTTTTGACGAAACTGTGATAGAAAATCTACCTAATAGTTATTGCAAGACTACATTGTCTTCGAGTATTAATCAATGCAAAAATAACACCAATTAAAAGCTCAAAATAAATTTATCTTGAATTTATATATATATTTTTTAGACAATTATATTTTAGAATGTCATTAGACATTGTACTCCCACAATAACTGCTAGAGCAAAATTGCATTAAAGCAAAAGGACTAATTAAAATAAGGTTGATGAAAAAGCGGAGCACTTGTTAATGATACAAAAATACAATTTATATTGAAAAGAATAAATTTTGATATTTCAAAAGTTTGAATATATAATTTTCAATACACTTTTTAATATAAAATTTCTATTTTCACATGTTTAATAAATGTTCCAAAGATCGATACTTGACAGAATTTGAACAAATATTTTAGGATGTTAAATTTTTAAAAATTTAATTAATAAATTAAATATAATATTTTATTATATATTAGAACTTTAGATTGTAAATTTGTAATGTAAACACAATTTTTTTTACAAATATTATAAAATACGGACGAGTTGAACTAAAAAATTACATATGTTTAGGAGAGACAAAGTTATATATATAACATATTGATTTGATTTATATCTTTAGAGAGAAAAAAAAAATCTAAATAAAAAGAAAATTAGTTTTTGGTTCAATTCTTACAATTTTTCTCACAAAATTAAACTCAAACTAATAAATAGTATGTTGATTTAGTTATACTCAATAAAATTTAACATTAATAAAATTAAGATGCTTATTTTAAAAATATAAATTTTCTATTTTAAACACTATTTTTTATATAATAAAAATAATTTATACTCAAATCAATAAATATTAAATTTATTTGGTTCAGTTCAAACTAAACTCGAATACATAAAATAAAAAAAATTAATTTAATTAATTTTGATTTTTTTATTTTGAATTTATCATATCATTAAATTAATTTTTATATCTCTAGACAAAATTCAAAATCGTTACTATTAAATTTAAAGTTAAAAGATATAGTGTATTTTTTAATTAATTTTTTTTATAATTATTTTATATATAAAATTATTTTTATTAAAAAAAAAGTTATTGGAGACATCGAGCATTGCCATCTTATATTTCTAGAAAGCTCCGTAGGTGGATACCTGTTGATATTTTTCTAAAAATAAAACTTTATTATGCAATTTTATAGATAATCGAAGCAATCAAAAACCAAAAAGTTATCCAAATAAGTTAATAATGACTATATATTTTTATATGCATAAATTTCTTAATTAATTGTGCTTGAAAGTATTTAATATTATTTTTTTGGTTGGTAAATCAGTATGTCTTCTACATATAGTTGTGGAGTCTGATTCCTGGTTGGTAAATCAGTATGTACTTATTGTCCATTGAAGGTATGTAGTTCATGCTAATGGTGCATTCAATAGGTTTCTACATGTTTACTTGTTATACTTAATTTCATGGAAGCTAAAAAATTGCCTAGTACAGTTGCTTAATCTTTTGCAAAACAACAAGACCGTAGTTGCATTTATCATTAAAATTCAAGAAGTGGATTCAAGCAATGAGTGATTTGTACAAGTTTATGACGAAACTTGTCCCTACCTGAAGGTGTCTAGAGGATAACATGGAGAGGTGTAAGACTAATTAGGGGTATACTAAAAAAAATGATTGACTATTACACTCTCTCTTTATGATTGAATAAATTATTTAGAACAATCACAACTTTTGTTGCTCTTTATAATTTTGAATTTCATAAGATGAATGGTAAGATGATATTTTTAAATCAAGACATTGATGAAATAAATATATGTGATAAATTAAAAATTGCATCGAATGATATAAATAAAGTGACTGATCATACAATTAACTAATAAGTGAAAGTATGATGTAAATTTTATTATTATGTGAAACAATAAAGATTTTCATAAAAAACTAATTTTGAGATTAAAATCTTGAGAATGCATATTATGTTCTAGGTAATGCAATATTTGGAGATAATTTATAAGGAATTTTTAGAATTGTACCACAAAATGATGTTAAAGACCTTTGTTAAGAAATCAAAAATAAAAATTTTATATTAAAAAAAAAATAAAATCCAGCCTTTAAATTGTTGAAAAGACAACGTTTAAAATATTTTTAATTAAATATTTCTAAATCTAATTCCTTAAACATTTTATCAATAAGGTTTCAAATAAATTAATTCAACATAAAAAATAGTTAATCTGGCAATAATTTAGTCACTAAAGGAGATAATTTTAGTCTCAAGTAATGTCTAAAAGAAATTTAATTTTTTTTGAAAATTATATGTATTAAAATAAGTGAATATTTATTAATTTTGTGTTATGTTTCTCTGCCTTAAATACACGATTAAAAGTTATGATTAAATAATATATTTTACATTATGGTAAATTAAGATTCAATAAAAAAAATGATCAACATTCACTCTCTTAGATATGATACTCCATTAAGTGCATGTATATCGATGATGAATGATGATAAGGTGGTGACTGTGTTCAATTTAGTTGGGTGGGAAAAATACAATAAATAAGAACAAACTTTATTTTCATCCCCAAAGCTTCTTTCATCATTCACTTTGGTCATCTTCATTGTGGATTTGGTGGCTCAAATTTGTCAAAGGCTCTATTCAGCATTTTCGGAGATAAGAAAAAGTTATGTTCCCCACTTAACTCCACGGTGATAATGAAGTGTAGAACTGCTTTAATACTCCATTCTAAATTTTGGGCGTGGTTGAAAGATTTTATTTTAGCCTTTATTTTATTTTTAAAAAATAATAGTACTTTTTCTATAATTGCTTTTTTTTTCTTTCAAATATACCTTGAATATAATTAAAAATATTTTGTATATACTGTTTACATTTTGTTTACTGACATACTATTTATATTTTTTCTTGCGGAATTAAAAATAACTATTTATATGTTAAAAGTTTGAAAATTAGTCAAACAATTATATAATGAAAAATGATAATATATTAATATAATAAATGCGTTTGTTTCACCTTAAATAAAAATGATTTTTAGTTTAAACAATTTAAAGATTATTTTGTAGATATTTTATTAAAATAACCTTTTGATTTTTTTTGTTTATTACCACAAAAATGATTTTCTTTAAATAACTTTTAATCTGTTGATATATAATTTTATAAAAACAATTTTTTAAACTACGAAATTACCATAAAAGATATTTTCTAATTATTATTTTTTAAACACATTTAAAAATTAATTAATGTAACTTAAGTGCTCATAAAAAAATTAACAAACATATAGAAAAAATCCATATCAACCTATTGAATAATGTAAAAGAAAAAATTCAAATAAAAGATATAAAAACAACAAAAATACTATGCAGAGAATTGAAAAAAGGAACAAAATTTATTTAATAAAAATTTATATCAAAGTCTCATGGAAGGGAAAAAAAGCGTAAAATTGATAGAGGATAAATTTAGATTTTTCAAAAAACAATAAAAATAGTTACATCATTTTCTCTCACTTAATAAGTTAAGTTCGTAAAATTGATAGAGGATAAATTTAGATTTTTCAAAAAACAATAAAAATAGTTACATCATTTTCTCTCACTTAATGAGTTAAGTTCGTGTTTATAAAATTTCCGTCATATTTATCTCCCATGTATTGCAAAAAAGGAACTTGAGAAATTACTATTTTTAATTTTTAGCCAAAACATAATATTTTTAACAAAATAATATTTCAAAAATATAACCCGTTCAAACAATAAAAAATAATTTTTAATTTAAAAAACTAGATTTTTTAATAAAAAATATGAAACACATGCACCTAATATATATAAATAAAATAATTTTATTTTCGTTAGAAATACTTTAAAACCGCAAAATATTTAGAATTAAGGAAGTACAAAACACATCATGCACTGATCATGATCTTGCATAGTTGCATTGGGATTGCACGGCAACATAATAATTTTCGTTAATGAGTAAAAATAACTTTTATTTTGTAAAATAGCAACATAAACTAATAAACTATCCTATGAGGCTATGATCACATTTTATTTTATTATATCCCTCTATGACATGTTTGGTAAAATAATTTTTATGTTTATTGAAGTGTTTGGGAAACAAGACGCCAAACAAATAATGATATCTTTAATAAGATCATCTTACTTCAAATAACATTATACTTGGATTTTCATAAGCTCATTTGAGTCTAAATCCAACACCATGAGAGGTTTCTTGGTTCATCCATCTGAAACATTTGTTTACATTAGCATGCAAAAACACAACACATTCTACAACCAGCTAATTTGCATTCTATTTGAAGAGCGCTCACCTCTAAGTTTACCAAATCCCACCACCTTCTTCCCCATTTCACAACTTATCAAAAACTAAACACATTTTATTATTTGTCACACTATGTAACCTATTAAACAACCCCCCTAAATATATACCATTTTCCCAATGATCATATCAAAAAGATGTATCCCTATCATTACCAACCACCTTAACTAGTTTGTTAGACAATCAATTAAGTTGATCACCTTTATATCCATTGTTCACCTTCTAAACCATCACCCCTCTTGATTGA
This sequence comes from Cicer judaicum, assembly GCA_037974835.1. Classification (NCBI taxonomy): domain Eukaryota; kingdom Viridiplantae; phylum Streptophyta; class Magnoliopsida; order Fabales; family Fabaceae; genus Cicer; species Cicer judaicum. Next base: position 19,200,875 of record JBBPBS010001017.1, read on the forward strand.
CTTTTATCCTCCAACGTCATTTTGCTAATAAAGACAAATTAAATGCACACAAATTCATCCAAACATACCATAATCATTTTCAAGACCCACTTTATCTCATTTTACACAATGAATTTTGAGATTCTCCTCACTTCTCATATAAAAAAAGATTTAAAAAGGAATTCAATGATAGAAATAATAGTAAAATAAATCTTGAAAAAATAAAGTAAATCATAAGCGTCAATAGAAAAACTTTGAGAAGAACAAGACAACCAAAATTGATAAATTATGAGATTTCCACTCGGATAACTCCGGTATAATATTTTCAACATGATTCAAAAACTCAAGTCTATATAGTTTACCTCCAATAGGAAGACCTAAATGTTTAAAAGGTATATATCTTGCCTACCTTAGAATTAAGAATTCGAGTAGCCTTCTACATCCAAGACAAATTAATATTCACCCCCTACCACCAAGTTGTTGTGAAAGTTTACCTCGAAGCCTAAAATTAACTAAAATACAAAGTAGCCTTCATAGTTCTTACATTAGACATACATTTTTTTTCTTCATAGAATCAAATCATCATTTGTAAATTATAAATGAGAAACATATCAACATTCGCACCAACAATTAAAAATCTCTTATGGCTTTCATTCTCCATCGCCACCCGCATCAGATAATTAAGACCTTCAACAACTATTAAGAACAAAAATGATGACATGAAATCTCATTGTCTTAGACCTCTCATCAATTGGGTTACCATTTAATAAAAGTAGTGGTTATCCTCACACACTCCAAAATTCATTTCTCTAATTTTGATATAACCTCAAGCAAATACCCCTACTAAGTGTAATTGGTAGCCTTTTTAAAATCAACTAATGCAAATATGTCTTCTTACATATTATTAATTTGTTTGAATGTCACAGGTAGAAATAATACCCTTTGTTGGTAACCTACCATAAAGAAGAGGCCAAAAAAATAAAGATATCTTCAATGGGATCAACTCACTTCAAATACTACAAGGGCTTTGATAAGCTCATTTAGCCGTAAATTCAACTCTATGAGCATTTTCTTAGTCCATTTATCTTAAACATTTGTCTATAAAGTATTAGCATCCAAAAATATAGCACACTCCACAACTATCTCCTCATTCCATGGAAGAGCGAACACCTCTAAACCTAGCTAATCCCACCACCTTCTTCCCCATTTCTCAACTTATCAAAATCTAACACATTTTATCAACTGTCACGCTATGTAATCTATTAAACAACTCCCCTAAAATATACCCCTTGATCAAGGATCATATCAAAAAGATTACCATTACCAACCACCTTAACCAGTTTGTTTGACAACTAATTAAGTTGATCGCCTTTATATCCATTGTCCGCCTTTTGAACCATTAGCCCTCTTGATTGACCTTTATCATGCAACATCATTTTGCTAATAAAGACAAATTAAACACACACAAAGTCCTCACTCCTAACATACCTCAATCATTCTCAAGACACACCTTATCTAATTTTACACAATAAATTTTGTGGGTCTCCTCACTTCTCCCATAAAAAAGATTTTAAAAAGAATTCAATGATAAAAGTAATAGCTAAAGAAATCTTGAAAAAATAAAGGAAGTAAATTAGAAGCATCAATAGGACAACTTTGAAAAGAACAAAACAACTAAAATGGATAAATTATGAGATTATCACCCGAATAACCCCAATATAATATTTTCCAACATGATTCAAAAATTGAATGTTGCGTAGTTTACCACCAATAGGAAGACTTAAATATTTAAAAGGTATATATCTTGCCCATGTTGGAATTAAGAACCCAAGTAGCCTTCTACATCCAAGATTAATTAACATTCACCCTACCAAGATCTTATGAAAGATTACCTTTAGGCTCGAAATTAACTAAAATATAAACAAAGTAGTCTTCATAGTTCTTACATCAGACCAACTTTTTTTTTCTTCCTATAATCAAAGTATAAATGAGAAACCTGCCACTGTTCTCACCATCAATTGAAAACCTTTTATAACTTTCATTCTCCATTGCCACCCGCATAAGATAATTAAGACCTTCAACTACTATGTTGTCTTAGACCTTTCATCAATTAGACTACCATGTAATAAAACTAGTGGTTCTCCTCAGACATTCCAAAATCCATTTTCTCTCTTTGGATGGAAAATATATATTTTGCTATCACCTCAAGCAAATACCCTTACTCAGCAGAATCATTAGTCTTTTCAAAATCAACAAATGTAAATATATCTTCTTATATATTATTAATTTGTTGGATAATTTGAATAAAATATTTTTTTTTTGTTGACAAAAATTTATAAAAATTGTATACACTACTAGAGTAGAGTTTACTTAGCATACAACATTCTATAAAACAATAATCATACATCGTCAATGTAAAATAATTTCACTAACATCCAATTATGAGAGAATGCAATTGTTTTATGTCATACTACTAATTTTATAATAATATTATAAGAGTGAGATAATGTAAGAATAATGTATTTTTATTAAATATTAATGTAAAATTGTTTTACGATTACAATATATCTTATTAAATATAATTTTTATTATTTTGTTTAATTCAATATATAAATATTGATATTATTAAATTAGATATCATAATTTTACATTTGAGTGTGAAAAATTGAGATGGTATTTTTCACCCAACATAAAACAATTCTATTATAACTATAAACTTATATTGAATTCTTTTTAATCTTTAATAGAAATGGAGGGAGTATCTCACTAATTCAAAATCACATGACCTTTTATTGGGTCCTTCACATCAGTGGCTCTTGCATTATTTGCGACATTATGAAGAAAGCAATGCAATTTCCTCTAGCTTTTACTGTTTTACAATCATGACCACTCTGTTTGGAACCACTACTTATTTATATTGAGTAAAAAACTTCATAAGTATGCTCAATGTTCAAACTTACTTTTCGATAATCATTGAAAAATCAACGATCTATCAGAGCAATTGGATCAAATAATACCAATCTTCTTTAGTTGAAATTTAGACAATGTAACGGTGTTAAAGCTCTTTTTGAGGAAATATTTTGTCACATGTCAAATTTCATATTTATACTAGAAATATCAACAATTTTTATTTTATTTTTCAATATAATATAGGCGTCATATATATTTTTCTCTTAATCCATAAAAATGTTCTTTTAATATATACTATTTTTGTTTTTATAGGTAAAATTATTTTGAATTTCTTTTTTGTTCTTTTTATAAGAATTTCTTTAAATTTTTAATTACTTTTTTCTACCAACGTACCATTAGTAAATTTCTTTTTCTTCTATAATTTACTATAAAAATACTATAACTTTATTTAGAGGTAAACTCGTAAAATCAATTTCAATTATTAACAAATTTAATAATAATAATAATAATAATAAAAATAAGAATAATAATAATATCAATTTTTTTAATTCTCATGATTTAATCAATGAGTCCTATGTATAAATATGGGGTAATAGTTTTTCATATTATTGTGACTACTTTATATAATGGTAAAATTTAAATAATTGTGTAATGAAAATGTAAAATTATATCTTTTTAAATATTTAGGATGCTTTAGACACACAGACAAACAAAATAAACAATATGGATAGAGAGGCAATAGTTCTACAAATATGGTTGAATTGCTGTTAGTGTTTAATTGTGTTCATATGTTATGTTTAATGCAGTATTACAAGCTTTAGTTAAAGTGCATTCAGAAGTGGTCCAAAGTGATTGAATACCCAAATTTTTAGGTGGGTTTCACTCATTTGTCAATATATTGCTTTGCTCGTGTTTAATGGTTGGATTTTACCATGAAAACACACATTAATATCAAATTTTTATATAACTTTATCACGTAAATTTTTATTTATTTATTTACTTGTCACTATTTGTTGATTTCAACATCATTTTACTTATTTTGTATTTTTTACAAAATAAATATAAACTTTATTTAATGATTTGCAATACCGTGAAAAAGTTAAAATAAAAATATTATCTACTATCAATAAGTAGTAGACTAGTAGTACTAGTATATGTAAATGCAATTAGGTTAGAAAATGATAGGTATTAGGTGTATTAATGCAAACATAAGCTTTTGAACCTATAAGTGTTTTTTTTTTCCCACTCAACCTACAAGTATTTCCATAGTGTTTGAAATACTTCGTGAACTCGTTAAATAAAAATATCTTTGGTTTATTAATTTATTTTAAAGTGTTAGTTAATAGTTAGTCCATGTCACTTTAATTAATCCTTAATTTGTCTATGCAAAGTTGGAAACACAAGTTTGTTCCTTCAGTCAATATGAACACTATTACTGTTGACTTTACCATGTTATTAAAGTATTTGCTTTAAGCTTTGACGAAGTTAGCAAAATTTGTATGATAGAATTAAATTTAAATAACTTTTTTAAAAAAAAATTAATGTATTTAACTTTATTAATAAATAAAAATTACAATAATTTTTATTTATATAATGTAAATTAAAGTAATATAAATTAAATTAAATTAAATTACAACTATTTTTTAAAAGTTCGTTTAACTACGCTTCTTTGAGTTAATTATAATTAATATATTGAATGGATTAACAATATTTTTTCATGGTAAACAATTTAGTTATTCTTGCAAATAATTCATCGCCTATTTTGCTTTTAAGTTTTGATAATATTTAATATTAACAAAATCCTCTCTTCAATAACTATATAGACTAGAAAAGTGGAAACAAGACAAATAAATTCATCAATTAAATAATAATTTTTTTAACTTTCACATTTTTACTATTTTTATCAAATAGACTTGAAATAGTTATATATATTCAAATACCCTTCGCCCCTAGCTTTAAGCCTCCCCACAAATAGTTTATTTGTTATATTGTTGATGATAGGTTATTTTTTGTAAACATATTAATCTTAAAGTTGCTAGCTACTTTTGTAATGTTACTTTTGCATTATGTTGTTGGACCATCGCACTTTTTTGTGTGTGAATAATTTGATTAATTTTGTAAAAGAAATGCAAATAGAAATTTATATCATCTCTGCATTTTCGTCAACTTGTCTATTATTCGAGTTAATTATTTACTTATTTAATTAGGTTGTCCATTCTTTAAAAATATCTTTTGAACTTGCAATACAATTTTCATTTAATTATTTGTTTGTAAAATATAATACAACTTTAAGAAAATTTATTTATCACAGAAAATTTATTATTTAGGTCTCATGTTATGGATTGGCCCTAACTTTATCTAATGTGGTACAATACACTTTTAATTTGACATATTTTTCATTATTTAGAATATATGATGTGTCATAATCTATCCCCAACTTCTCCACCACCACCTGTTAACGTCCCCATCCCCCTCCCCTTCATCCATCCAACGATTAAATATGTGCCTTTTAAATTTTGTATTTTTGTCACGTCTATACCACATAAGCAAAAAAGTTATAATGTTAATGTCTAACTGATAGATTGATTAACTTGGATTGATTTTATTAAGTTAATGGACCACAACAATCCTTTAAAAGTTAAAACTCTATGTTTTGATTTAGGAGATTTTGGAGGGTTGTATATTCGAACTAACTTTTATATTTTAGTATTTAAGATTTTAATTTTAAAAATATTTTGTAATGATTGTAACATTGCAATTTTTAAAAAAATATTTTTTAATTTTTTGATTTAAAAAAATAAATTAAATTTTCTATTCTCTAAATAACGATGAGTCATTTTGATTAATACAAAAACTACTCTTTAAAATTTCATTTGAAACTACACTAAATTTAATTTGAAGATAAACTCATCACAAATTATCATTTATATCATATAGATTTTCACGTATGAAGTGCCTCAAGATGCACAAAGCAAAGCTACATGCAATTGCTACATACATATTTAACATCACAATGAGTTAGCTAGAATCACATATATTAAGCTAGTGTGAATATGACAAATCTAATATAATATCAAATATATATTAAATTTCTACAAAAATTAAAGTGCTACAGTGATTTTGGTAATTTTGTCATCCATCTAAACTTACACTAAAAAATCCAACTTATATCTAAATATAATAAATTTAAAGGAAATATTAAAGAGTGTCATTGAGTATTTGTTAATTATTTAAATAAAAAGGGTCAAACTTATATATAATCTAAAAGTATATGTTTATGATATCAAAAGTAAACTTTTTTAATTATTGAAAAACACAATATTTATTAATTTTTAAAGAATTAAAAATACAAATTCTAAAACAAAATTTCTACATTTAAATCATTAAAATGTGCTCTTGATGTACATGCTAACTTTTTTCATATATATTTTTTTCTTTAAAATGTATGAAAATTATATATTTAAAATAAAATTATTATTTTATTTATTAACAAGGACATTTATTAATATCACCTTAAATTTAAAAGTGAGCAAAAAAGTACTCCATTTAAGCCACAAATTAATTAACCATATTAAAGTGAATCAAGAAAAAACCAGGACCTTGGTGCTAGGTAGTAACCACTCAAGAAGGCCTAAAACACGCTATTCATTTCAATTGCGCCGTTCATTAATTGTCTCTCAGCATCAAACTATGCATTATTGCATCCCATCAAACACACAAGAAGAAGAAGAAGAAAAACAAAAACTTTTTTTTTTCAATTACTATTCCTTTGATTCTTAAATAATTTGACATTTCACTATTTTATAAATTAAAAAAAAATTATTAAATTATTCTTATAAATTATTAATTAATTTTAGTTATTATAAAGATAAAATCAAAGATAATAAATTGAAAGTAATATATATTAAAAATAATATTAACTAAAAGTAAAATTGTTAAAAAGAAATTAAAATTGTATTAAAAATAAAAATTATTTTAGGATAATTTATATTACAAATATAATAATAATTATAAAGCGAAGTGATTATATGAGAAAAGAAAACACTAACAAGATAAAACTGAGAAAAATTACTGGCAAGTTGCAAGTAACAGTTCGTACATATAAAAAAAAAAAAAAACAGATTCCAACGAAATAAAACATTAGAAAATCTAAAGAGAAGATCACATCCATGCAACTCAAACGTTTCGGTTGACTATCACCAACAAAGCAATAAATAAGTTTCTCATTTTTCAATACTAACATATAATATAATATTTACATGGTCTTAAATATAAAAAAGTAAATCAGCCAAAAATAATTTATTTAATTTCAATATTTATTTACTAACATTAAACACTAGAGAGTATAAAAAATTTAATAATATTATATTAAAGAAATCAAAATTAAAACATTGGTAATGCTCATTTCTTTCTTTGTACTCTCAAACTCATGTTCTTCTTCTTTTTTCTTCTCTTTCTTGTCTTTGTTTCTTTCAAATTTCTCTAAACCCCTAAAAGTCTCAACACCCATGACTTCGCCGGAGCTAATTCTCCGACTAAGGAAGTAAAGTTTAAACCTTTCAACCGACCCGAACTTGAAACGGATCGGATCTGAAGTGGGTGTAACATTCACCGTTTAGCCCCACTTTCTAGAGAGAGAAAGTGAGGTTGAGTTAAGATAGAGAGAGAAAGAAGAAGAAGAAGAAGAAAATGTACAAGAACCAGCTTCAAGAGCTGGCACAAAGAAGTTGCTTCAACCTACCTTCGTACACGTGCATTCGGGAAGGTCCCGATCACGCGCCAAGGTTCAAAGCGACGGTTAACTTTAACGGCGAGATCTTCGAATGTCCTCAGTATTGCAATACACTTCGACAAGCGGAACATTCTGCTGCTGAGGTGGCACTCAATTCACTCTCACACCGTGGCCCTTCTCATTCCCTCGCCGCAAAAATCCTTGTGAGTTGTTTTTCTTCTGTCGGTGCTTCTGCTTCCACAAGCTTTTTTCTTTCTTTTTTTGTTTTTGTTTTCTGGAGTTACACAAATGCCCTTTCCCTTTATTTCATCTATGGTTTATTTATGGAATATGTTTCAGCTGATTTGTTAGTGTGAAATGCTGTTTTCTTTTAATACTGTTTTATTTTGAAAAGGGTAAAATTGGTAATAAGTAAATTATTCATAGTTCCTGAGCAGTGAGAGGATTGAGAGTTTAAGTGGTTGTTTGGATTCATCGCATAATCACGGTGTCAATGTGATTATGTTGAACCTCTGAACCGCAGCTTTTGTCAAAGCACGGTAGGACAGTGTGATTCTGGCAAACTTACCGTCAATTGAACATACACAATGATTTGTTTCTTAAAAGGGGATTGAACTTTCCATTGCATTTTTTTTGTTGTGTCTTTCATTTTGATTGTGCAAAAGAAAAAGAGATAATAGTTGTAAACTTAATTTGTTTCATTCACTAATTAGGCAAGAAATTTATCTATTTGTACAAAAAAAATTGAAATATAAAATAGATTTTGGCCTAATCCTTGTCTTTTAAAGTGCAATTTGTAGGATCCCCAGTTCCCCCCACCGTGTAGTATAGGTTCCATTTTTTCCTACGTTGACAATTTATGCATATTTTCTATTCTTTGAGCATTTTCTTCAAAATATCTATTCTTATCACATTGGTGTTAAAATTGTTTATATTTACATCGCATGGTGTGTCTTAATAATTGTTGTTGGTAATTTTACTGTTTATATAACTATTACTTACAAAATTGTAGGATGAGACGGGAGTGTACAAGAATCTCTTACAAGAAATTGCTCAAAGGGTAGGGGCTCCACTGCCGCAGTATACAACTTTCAGGTCAGGTCTAGGACATCTACCTGTTTTCACCGGGACGGTAGAATTAGCTGGAATTACGTTTACTGGTGAACCTGCAAAGAATAAGAAACAAGCAGAGAAAAATGCAGCTATGGCAGCTTGGTCGTCTCTAAAGCAACGTAAGTTGCTAAGTAGCTTTTGTATAAAAGATTTTCTTCATTGAATAAAAATATGGAAACTTTACATCAATTGTTTCATGAATATAGAATCAAAATAGACCATAAAATGGAAAATTGGCTATATCCAATGTTTGAATTGTGGTTGTGGTCCTTGATATTGTGAAGAATCTAGGTCAAATGCGGCCGATGCAGTCTCAATCACAGATGTGTTGCCGTCTAGAGACTTCACAAACCACGATGTTGTGGTCACAATTGCGGTCACAGATCTTGCATACTGATTTTTAAAACCCTAGCAATACCCAGCATCCCAGCCTTGTTCCGTTTCCCTTATTTCTGTCATTCTTATGTGACATGTTGCAAGTGAATTAGATCAGAATATACTCACACATTTCCTCATCTAACTAATCTAAGGGCCAATATAATCTTTAACTTATTATTTTGGTCTCAGTTTTCAAGTGATTTTCCTTCAAACACTCCCTTCCCTCCTGACTCAAATATAAGCAAAACCGAATCAACAAAAGTGGATGTATTTTTGGACCAAATTCATCTACTTTCTTTGACTTTTCTCTTGTATTTGAGACTGAAGGGGGTGCATACTATTACGGGCCAGATAGTTGTGCCTGTTTTTATGAGATTATAAACTTCGTTTTAACTCTTCTTTTTATGTGTGTTTTAAGCATAGTGGTTTGATAGCAGCAAATCATGCCACTAGAGTAGCAATGCCAAATGGAATAGCTTCTGATTGTATTAAATTGTTTGTTGCATCATGCTTTTGATTCGTCTGTTCCGTATCACAGCTGAGATGTTGCCCCTGTACAGAAAAATCAGCCACTGCACTGAGCAGCCACAATAGATTTAGGGACTGGAGTCTCTTCATCCATAAAAAATTACTTCAATTCTCATCCTCTGTTAGCTGCAGTGTTCTTCTGATTGGTTTCCAACTACCACCCTGCAATTCAATCATATTCCTGCCAAACCCATTGTTTTTCACGGCTACTTCCTCTTTGTCATAGCTCTCGCGCATCTTTCTCAAAGCTCTTTCAATGTGTGTGTGTGACTATTGTTTTCATATTTGGGTGAAAAGATTAGATGGACCGGCACTCAAATTTGTTACTCGGTTGTTATTTGTTACTCCATTCAGCAATAATTTTGATTACGATAAAATGTAAATTTGTGGTTAAATGTAAATTGACAATAGTTTTCTTCATTAACAGTGGCGAAAGAAACCGCAAGCTCATCAACCGAACCGGAGAACAATGATGAACTAGAACAGATCACCATAGCACGGGCCTTACTGAACTACCGTCTGAAAGAAAAAATGGCAATGTCAAATCCAAATGCTCCGATTCCATTTCCAATGAAGTTTCAATTTCAAAATCCGAGACCAACCAGTCCTCAACCTCGTCCAGCAACATCAAAAATACTTCCCCTGATCTGCCAAAGGACAGCACATCGAAACAGGCACACCGCAACGGTAGCGTCCAGCAGTGACAATTCCATTCTGCCACCATTTTCTTCTACACCTGAAAGCCGATGGACCCGTCGCCCGAAATTCCCTGCAGCAGGAGCAGCACCTTATGTTCCCATTCGACATATGCGTTCACCTTGCCAGGGAATTGCACCTCCAGTGACTATTAGGACTGCAATACCTGTATTCTCCCCGCCACCGGCTGCTGTGTCCCCTCAAATAATGCGGCCTCCTCCTGTACATGTTGCTTCTCCAATCAATATTCGGCAAGCAGTTCCAGTAAATGCTGCTCCACCGGTTCGACTAGATGAACCTGTTCCAATCAGCAAAGTCGATCCAGCACTATACGCTGCTCCACCCGTTCGTGTTGAAGAACCTGTTTCCATTAGCAAAGAAGATCCAGCATCAGCTGTATATTCCACTCCACCTGTTCAAAAAGATGATCATGTACCCAACGGCAAAGATGATTCAGCACCAGTAGTTGATACTGCTCCACCATTTCGAAAAGACGAACCTATTGCCATCAGCAAAGATGATTCAGTGCCAACTACTGGTGCTCCTAATGAGAAAGATAAAACTGAGCACATTCAAGCAGAATCTGAGACAATGAAGAGCTTGGAGCAGCTGAAAATTTGATTTAGAATCAATCTAGAGTTTGTTTTTCTGATCTCTTATAATGAGTGATGAAATAGTTGGTGTGATGAAGGTTAGCATAAGCAGTGAAATGAATATATGTGAGAAATTGAGGAGCAGTTTAGCACATAATTTGCTCATATTTTTGATATTATATTATGTTGGTGATATCTTAGTATACCTGTTCAGTGAATTTGTGGTATTCTTGCATTACTTAGAAGTTTTTGTTTTGGTAAAATCATTACTTAGGAACTAATGGAAAATAATTAAAAGGAATTTAGCATCCCAACCCACCCCAGCCCAGTTATATATTTTCGCCCCTCATAAATTTCTAAATTACCACAGTTTTAGAAGTGCACTTACTTTCTGACCGGGGGATAATTTGTCAGGAAATGTACTTCAAGATATTCTTTACAGTACAAATTTTGTGGTTTTTTTTGCATGTGTTCATTCGAAGACATGATGCGATCTTGCGTTTTGCGCCCCTAGTATTTTTCTCGTTATATATATACATTTATACACCTATTTTAGGGTATGTTTGGTATCATTGTGAATTTTTTAAAATCATGGCGACTTACCAAATATACACTTCAAAATACCCTTATTCATAGGTATTATATTCACTCTTTGAACTTGATTTACAGTTTGGATATTAACTTTTCCAGAAATATTGCTCCAGATTGTATAGAATGTTATATTTCTAACGTTACATGTGATTGACTGTTTTTAAATCTACTAGATATATGAAACTTAAAAACCACCCACATGTCTAACAATATTAGCTTGTTGATTGTATGAATAATATATTTAGTGACATTAATTGTTGGACTCTAGTACCATATTATATTTTAATATTAAACTTAATTTATCCATATAAAACTCAATTTTATAAGCTTTTCACAATATTGCTTGAGGCATTTATATGTGAGGTAGATATCTCACATCGACAACGAAATTCAAACTCAAGTCTTTGTGAGATATGAATTGAATCATTACCACAACTAAATCAATTTTAAGTTCTAACATCTTCCACAGGCTTCAAATATTGGTTTAGATAAACATAATATTGCGTGTTATTGTGAACTAATTGGTGCACATCAAACATTTGAATAATATTTTATTACTCCGTTGAATATCATATTTTATTTTTGTTCAATCATACAGTCCCATTTGAGCCACAAAATAGACACGTTAGTATATTTATCTTATGCTTTTGAATTAAAATCGTAGTCCTACGTATGCAGACTTTATTACATAATTTTTCAATTTTCACTGTCTTGTGGCATCAGCTTGACCGGTAGTTCAATTAAAAGCATCATAGTTGAAATTTGATTATTATTTTTTTTTTATTCAACCCGTTGTTGTTAAAATCCAAGGGAAGATAATGAGCGTTAGCTCTATAAAATAAATAGCAGACATTTTTGGTAAAATAAATAGTAGACATTTTTGGTATTGTACCACTCTTATATCTTTTGGTGAGAGCACTCACTTCCATTTTATTTCATTGGGTTGAAACACGCACTCTTAGACTAGTTCAAATGTGAAATCACATTAAACCGTGTGAATTAATTAGTGAATTACCTTCTGTCAAGTCATTTTCATCATGTTGATGATTTATAATACTTGTAAAATTTTGGAGGTTATTTTACGTCTACATCTTTTTTTATTTAAAACTTTTCATTGTACTTTACATTCAAATTTATATACTATTTTTTTTTAATGTTTCAGGAGGAGATCGCATTCTTGCTACATTTAAAGGATAATTTTATTTTTGTTACAGGGGTTACCGTCCTCATGATGTGGTCATTTATAACTTTTTAATTTTTTGTTTTCATAAAATAAATAATTTTTAATTTAATAAATATAAAATATTAAAAATAATTATATTAATAAAATTAAATAAAATATATTTAATAAAAAAAATACATCAAAATTAATGCAGTTGAATAGATGTACCAAAACAAATAAGATATTATATTATTTTAATAACTCAACAACTTAATTCTATTTTATTAATGACTCCCTCTTATTCTTACTCCAGATCTAATAAACAAAAAAAACAAAATAATAATAATAATAATAATAATAATAATAATAAATTATATTAATAAAATATATTACTTGAGTAGATGTGTCAGCTAGTTTAATGTATTTCTTTTTCTCTTTAATTTAATATATTTTATTTAATTTTATTAATATAATTTACTTTTATTATTATTTATTATTATATTCGAAGAAAAAATAGGACATAGTTGTTAACAAAATTAAATTAAACTGCTAATTTATCTACAAAATAGAAGAGAGTCGTTAAAATAATATAACATATTATTTATTATAACACATCTACTCAATTATATTAACTTTGATGTTTTATTTTATTTTATTTTTGGTTTGATTTTATTAATATAATTTTGTTTGTTTTAACTATTTTATTATTTTTTATTTATTAAATTAAAAATTATTTATTTATTAAAACAAAAAATAAATAAAAAATAAAAAGGTTGTAGATGGTTGCCTCCGGGATGTGACCCCAAGTAAAAAATGGTCGTAGGACGAAGATGCGACCTATTAAAGATAAAAAAAAAAAATTAAGACATTTTGGTATGTAAATTTCAATGTATGGTACAATAGAGAGTTTTAAATAAAAAAGACAATATAAATGTAAAATAACCTATTTGTGGAAGGTAGATGAATTACTATTCAAAGAGATAAAGGGATTTGGTTTTCTTAAATTGTTGGAACACAGAAGAGTTGTTGTAGCTAAAATATCACTAAAAGTGAGATGGGGGATGAATAGGGACATTGTTGTTTAAAAAAAATCTCCTAAATCATTATCCTCTTTGAGAGGATGAGAATGTGAGGACATAAATTTAAGCCTTTAGATTTGAACATAATAAATGAAAAATAAAATATAGAGGATGAAACACACAACATTTATACTGGTTCATCCAATGAAGGCTACATTTAATCCTCACACACTTGTGAGTTTTTACTAATGATCAAACTTCACATAGGTTGGCTACACTTTGTGTATTTTTTAGCCTCACCAAGCTTACAACCTTGTTTCTTACAAGTTTCAACTATTTCTAAGTGTAACTCACGTGGAAATTACAAAGTGATATGAGTATGATGTTTCTCTTTACTTAAATACTTTATAAAAAGATATTTCAAAGATCTAGTGTAAGACTATAAAAAGTATAAAGAAATGATGAAAATTACTCTTGATAGTTTAAAGAATGTTGTTGTGTGTTGATAATGAAGATCTCCCTACCTTTTATAGAGATCTTACGATATTCTTTCCATGTGTCAAACACTTTACGACCATTGGGGACTTTAATCAAAAAGTTCAAGGTCATTTGTCATAATTAAAGAATTGTCATCCAGCTGTCCTTGGACTGATTCAGTCCATCCTCGTACTAGAGGTTCAAAACTCCTAAGAACTTGGACATGAGTTGTCATTTTCTTTTTTCATTCTTCAAGATATGTAAGATTATATTTTTGTCTTGTTAGCTATAGCCTTTCTTTATGTTGAGGAGTTGGGTCATTTTCAATATTTGAGAATGATGTGCCGGGTCGTTTTCAATATATGAGGATGATGTGGACTATAGATCCATCCTCTAACCTCGTACAAGTAAAACGTGACCTTTGTTTTCTTTGTTTAAATTACTTTATTTATCCACTCTTTGATACTGATTTATCTTCTCTTTATGAATAAAAATTATTGTTTCAGTGAGGATGAATATTTTGCAACTTTGATGGTTCATCCTCTTGTATGCCTATCCTCCATATTTGAATGCTTGATTTATTGAATTGGATTTTTCTCCTTTTATCTTAATGATAAATAATCTGTTTTCTTATATGAACCCACTCAAAAGCACGTATAAGTCATTAACCACAATCATAATCTTTTAAATAATTTGGTTATCATTAAAACCATTTGAGAGATATTTTGTCTCAACAAGAGTATATTAGTGTGTAAATTCAAAAATTATTCAAGTTCCACATTGGACAAATATCATATATTGAGTAATTTTCAACTCTATAAATACTAAAGTCTCACATTAGATAGAAAACATATGTGGGTTTATTTTCATTACTATATAATGAGTTTCAAACTCTTGTGAAAATTACATCAAAGTTGGATGATTTTTCCAACTTTTTTTCTCCCTTTTCTATTATGCTCGACTTATTTCTGAGCCACTTCGATTTTTAGAGATGTTGTTATGATGTAGTCTCTTTGATTTTTAGAGCGGATGTTATACCGTTGATTTTTGAGTGGTTCAAGTACCACTATCATTTTAGAGTGGTTTTATGTCGTAGTTCCGTCGATTTTTAGTGGTCCTAATACCACTATTATGGTTTTTATGCCATAGTCTTTTAGAGTGATTTTTGTGTCGTAGTCTTTTAGAGAGGTTTTTGTGTTGTGTTATTTTAGAGCAGTTTTTTGTGTTGTATTCCTTTTGATTTATAAGTAGTTATAGTACCATATTATAAGTGGCAACCATTAGACTCATATATTGAGGGTTTTATTCTAGAATGGGTTTCTACGGTATAGTAGAATTATGATATAGTTAATTTGAGCTGTTTTATCCTATAGGTTTTATGGTTGATAGTTTGTCTTGCACAATTTAGACAGTGTCGCGAAACATTTTAAAGAGGGTGACCTAAATCGAGACTCAATCCATTTTGAAACAGTTTTCGAAACTCAAAAACAACAATATTTGATATTTGTTTTAGATTTATCATCAATTTTGATGTGGTTAGAAAACTTTTGATTTTTTCGATAAATACAATTAGATTGATAATTATAAAAATATTAATATATAAAGTTTAAATTCGTAATTTGAGATTTATCATTTTTTCACATTTAAAATTTGTAAATATAACTATTAAATTATTTGACCAAAAAAAACATTTGATCTAAACTGATTTTTATTATAAAAAAATAACTTTATTTTTTGTCTTCCAGAAATTTAAACTAGAAGACATTAGTTCTTATGTTTACTCATCATAACATCAAATTTTCTTAAAAAATATAAGATCAAATTATCTTTGTTGAGTTGTGTCGTGTATTTACTAAGTGATAATTTATATGTAAGAGAAATTGATCAATTGGTCTTTGAGATTTAAATAAAAGGAGAAAGGGCATTTGATTCTTGAGTAAGATTTAAATCTATATCTTTCTTGTATTAAGATGGATGAACTCTACAATAAGAGATCACAAATCGCAAAAAGATTTTTGGAGATATTTTTTAAGATAAAATAAAAAGTTATATATATTTTTAGTTTTGATATGAACAAACAACATATATATTTAATCCTTATAGATAGGTGCAATGTTAATTCGTCCTTTTTTGTCAAACTAATTTGTCCTTTTTTGTCACACAACATGGAGATTCATGTATCATTTTATGGAGATTTGTGAATTAGGGTTTAGGTGTATTCTAATATAGATTAGTAGTTGAAAATATTTAAAACTTCAATAACTTCATATGTCTTATTGTTTAAATATTAACGGCTATTTTTATTTTCATGACTAAAATTGTGATTTAAATTATACTGACACAATAAAGGAAAACAAATATGTATTTTGTATAGAATTAACATTAATCAAGTTATTGTCTTATGCATAAAGACGAATAAGATTTTTAGACTATTATTTTTGAAAAATATTGTTAAATATCGTTAATTTTTTTTAATAATTTTTAAATATTAGTCCACAATAGACCACTTATAAAATGTGGTTTATTGTAGAACTCGCCATAATTTTATTAAGTACATATATTAAGAAATTAGAAATGGAAGTTTTGAATTGAAAGTATAATTTCCAAGACACCTTAGGACACTTGTTGGCATTTTCCAAATTTATTTTTAATTTCACAACTTGTTTTTGTTATTTTTTTTTTATTCAAATATATTATTCTAATGTTTGATGTAGTGGATAATATAAGTTTACTTGAGTTTGATTACATCATCATGTTTAATGTCATATACTTTAAAAACATATCTTGTCACCACTTTTGTGACAAAAAATATGACATGCCCAAAAATTACAACAAGTATGCTCACTTCATGGACTAAAATATTATATTTCTAAACGGATAATCAACTTTATGAATATGATAAAATAATGGAATAAAAGTAAAAATTTTGAACATAAATAAATCATATGTGCAATTAAATTGTTTGATAAAATATAAAAGATTTAAATATCCAATGAATTTATGTAAAATGTAAGAAATTTGATTGAAGACTCTATAAAATAATATTTCTTGTTTAAATATTTGAAAAAAACAAACATTTTTGTTTTAGTCCATAATATTTGACATTGTTAATTTTTTAACGGTTGAGAAATTAATTACTTTAAATTTAACTTCTACAAAATTCAAGAAATTTGGTTTAACTCCTAAAAAAAATCAAATTGTTTTAGTCTATACAAAATATAAAAAATTTGATTTTAGTCTCTATATAATAAAACAAAATTGTTTTACTCCTATGTACAGTTTTTATGATAAATTATAGTTAATGTTTAAATATTATTATGATTTTTATTTAAATGATATAAAAAAATCGACTAAAAAGAAAAGGGAAACACACGTAAACTAGTTTTACCCTGAAGTCCAATTAAAATTGAATAAGATTGTTTTTTAAAAGGTCACAAAATAGGCATAGATGACAAAGTGATTGGTCGTTATTAACCGAAAGTCTATAATTACTTTACTGTATCGGGGGTATAACCATTGCTATATGGCTAATTGATAATAACAAACATTCATCATATGTATGATTATATATTTCATCAATTTTTTTTCACCAACTCTTTTAAACAAACAACGTGAAATATATTTAATGTGTTATAATTTTTTTTTTTTTATGTTGACGCCGTTAAAAACATCTTATTTTTAACTAATTCTTTATTGACAAAGATTTATATGTAAATAGTTTAAAAAATATATTTGTAATTAATATTTTATAATTTTTCTCATTTTAATGTCAGTGATATTAGTAAAATATTAATTTTAACTAATTTTTTTATAATAAAAATTTATCTTGTATATAATTTTTA
>JBBPBS010001017.1:19235214-19270686 GCA_037974835.1 Cicer judaicum
ATTGATTATTTAAATTTCATGTAAAACATTAATCATATTTATTAAGTTGTTAATTTTTATTGTCAAACACTCAACTATCTATATTAAATATTTTTAAATTAAATAAATAATGATATATTTAAAATAAGAGTATTTATTGTACATTATGTCAATTCAATAAACAATTAATCTTTAAATTACAAAGAATTATTATTTAATATTATTTAAAAAACTATAACAACTAAGTAAATGTACTAAAAGTGTGAGTGGAATAACTTTCTAAATTTTCTGAATTTGTTATTACTAATAGTAAATGTTGAATATTGTTTTAGAAAAATATAAAAAATTAGTATAATACTTAAAAATATTGAAATGATATTTTTTTATGAAATAGTTTTTTTTTAAATATAATAATTAACAAATAGTCATTTAAATTTTAAAAATAATTATTAATATATTAATTAAAAAATAAATATACAAAAACTAATCAATTTATTAATACACCATGGAAACTCCTTAAAAATAATACTATTGTAATAACTAATAGTATTTGAGTCTATTGTCCAGACAGAGTATGTAATATAAAAATTGATTAGAAAAGTGTGTAAAAATGTAGGGGTAGGTTCAAGAAGAATGAAGAATGGGGGAATAATTTTTGTATAGTTAGGAGAATTTGAATGCTGTGTTGGCCACGCACATAGAAAAGATGAAGAAAGATAGGAATAATATCTAATTTTAAAATAATTAAAAAAAATTATATTTATGTGTGTGATTAAATAGTGTGTCTAAATGATTGTATGGAAAAATTGCTAAAATGTGGGTAAAAAGAGTTGGTGAAATGTGGGGCTAGAAGAGGTGAATTGAATAGGAAGGAACAAAGAAGACAAGGACAAGGACGTAAATGCGCCGAAACTATTTTCTTATTTAATTTAATTAAATTTATTTATAAACAAAGAAAAAAACACAGTCCCATGCCATGTTTCTCGATATCCGTGTTCTCTTCTTCAACTTCTCCCTTTATTCCTTCTTTCTTCACTCTCTCTTCCCTTCTATCTATCACCAACATGCTTCTTAGGGTTCAACTTCACTTTCATTTTTTTAAGGATTCAACTCATCTTTAAAACAACAACTTTGGTTCACAAGGTGATGGTTTTGTTAGTGTTGAAAGTTGGAGTGAAAAAAGAAGGAACAGTAGAAGGTGAAGGTTGTTTCTAAAAAAAACAACACTTTTTCATATTCAAGACTTACCCATCATTTCCAAAAACTTGTTCTTTTTATCAAACTCTTCCATTTCTCATGCAAAGTTACAAGCTTTAATTACTAGCACCAACAATTTTCTTCTTCCTTGAAGTTTGTGTTTTGTTTTGTGAGAAGAAAAGCATGGCTATGGCTATGGCTGTGGCTCAGCATAGAGAAAGTAGTAGTAGTGGTGGAAGCATTGATAAGCATCTTGATTCTGGGAAATATGTGAGGTACACTTCTGAACAAGTTGAAGCTTTGGAAAGGGTTTATTCTGAGTGTCCTAAGCCTAGTTCCATGAGAAGACAACAATTGATTCGTGAGTGTCCTATTCTTTCCAACATTGAACCAAAACAAATCAAGGTTTGGTTTCAGAATCGAAGGTACCCCTTTTAAAAACTGTCCTTCAAGTCTTTTGGTTTATACTAGTTTGTGTCAAATCAGAACTTAGATGTGTTTTTATTTTCTTTTGAATTTTGTGTAGGTGTAGAGAGAAGCAGAGAAAAGAGGCTTCAAGACTTCAAACTGTGAACAGGAAACTTTCAGCAATGAACAAGTTGTTGATGGAGGAAAATGATCGGTTGCAGAAACAAGTTTCACAGCTTGTGTGTGAGAATGGGTTTATGAGGCAACAACTGCATACTGTAAGTGTGTGAGGAACATGTCTAATGTTATAATCTATGTAGTGAGGACATGTCTTGTGTCCAACATATCTTAGTATGAGACACCGATATACGAGGTTATATTCAATTACTTCAAGTTATTATTAGTGTTGTATCTAGTATATATGTCAGTGCTACATAGGTGATAATGGATATTGTATTTTCTATGTTATCATGCAATGAAAATAAGTAAAGTTTATTTGGTGGTTTTGATCTTTGCAGCCATCAGCAGCAACTACTGATGCAAGTTGTGATTCAGTGGTTACTACTCCTCAGAATTCAAAGAGAGATGCTAATAATCCTGCTGGGTAATTTAGGGGCTCATGAAATGAACTTTTAGTCTTTTTTTATTTTATTTTGTAAACTAAGGTATTCTTGCGCAACTGCAGATACTAATTCCTCTATTGTATAATCCTTTGCAGACTCCTATCAATTGCGGAGGAGACCTTGACAGAGTTCCTTTCAAAGGCTACAGGAACTGCTGTTGATTGGGTCCAGATGCCTGGGATGAAGGTCTCTTATTAGTATTCATTGCTATAAATTAAGTAATGAAATTAAGGGTCATGGCTCTTAGGAGATAATTATTGTGAATTTCATTATGATACTATGCTGATTCGAATATGATAGCTAAGTTTTTTCCTACTAAAGTAACTTCTATTATTGATTCTTTTTCTCTCTTTGCCAGCCTGGTCCGGATTCGGTTGGGATCTTTGCTATTTCACAAAGTTGTAGTGGAGTGGCAGCTCGAGCTTGCGGTCTTGTTAGTTTAGAACCTACAAAGGTAAATTTTACTTCCAATGTGATGTTGTGGTTTGCAATTTTGATCTCATTCGTTATCATGCAAGTTGAGTTTTTCAAACTGTTTGAATTTCTGAATCCAATTTTTTTGACAGATTGCAGAGATCCTTAAAGATCGTTTGTCTTGGTTTCGTGAGTGTCGGAACCTAGAAGTTTTCACAATGTTTTCTGCTGGAAATGGAGGAACCATTGAGCTTGTTTACACACAGGTGAGCTTCAAATATAAAATTTAACATCTCGTGTCAATTTATTCATACCTGTGAGTGAATAACCTTCAAATTTGCTACAGACATATGCTCCAACGACGCTGGCTCCTGCCCGAGATTTCTGGACTCTAAGATACACTATTACTTTAGACAATGGCAGTCTTGTGGTGAGTACATTTGTCGTATAATGCATAACTTTGGACCTCATTTGCCGTCTTTGAGATTATTTAGCGTCGTTTTGATTCCATTTTGTAGGTTTGTGAGAGATCCCTGTCTGGTACTGGCACTGGCCCTAATTCAGCTTCTGCCGCTCAGTTTGTAAGGGCTGATATGCTCCCTAGTGGCTACTTGATTCGACCGTGTGATGGTGGAGGGTCAATCATCCACATTGTAGACCACTTAAATCTTGAGGTTAGACAACTTAACAATGAGATCATGTATATTTTTCATTCCTTACATACATTCATATGCTTATTCTTTTCTTCTAGCCGTGGAGTGTACCAGAAGTTCTACGACCACTTTACGAATCACCAAAGGTGGTTGCTCAAAAAATGACTATTGCGGTAAGTGCACTATTGTTAGTTCATAAAGTAGGATTTATTGCAACAAATGGTGAAGTGGTATTAATTTGGCGGCTTTTGTGACAGGCGCTTCGATATATTAGGCAAATAGCTCAGGAATCAAGTGGTGAAGTGACATATGGATTGGGTAGGCAGCCTGCTGTTTTGCGAACATTCAGCCAAAGATTGAGCAGGTAGCCACATGAAATAATTTGTTCCCTTGAAGGTCATATCTGTGTGGTTCTTGAATATCGATTTTTACATTATCATCACTATTAACTGATTCAGATTTCTGTTTTCTTGGTTGAGAACTGATGTAGTTTTACATTTGCAGAGGCTTCAATGACGCTGTAAATGGATTCAATGACGATGGTTGGTCTATACTGAACTGTGATGGCGCTGAGGATGTAATTATTGCTGTTAATTCAACAAAGAATTTGAGTGGCACTTCTAATCCTGCAAGTTCACTTACATTCCTTGGAGGAATTCTCTGTGCAAAAGCTTCTATGTTGCTCCAAGTGAGTCTTGAGAACTATATGTCATAGTATTTTAACTGTGTTGGTTTTGTAGCTGATTCTTTCCCTTTTTGTAACTAGCACCTACAACAAGTATTTATACTGCTTTGCTTGCAGAATGTTCCTCCTGCAGTTTTGGTTCGCTTTCTAAGAGAGCACCGTTCAGAATGGGCTGATTTCAACGTTGATGCTTATTCTGCTGCGTCATTGAAAGCGGGAAACTATGCCTATCCAGGGATGAGGCCTACAAGATTCACCGGAAATCAAATAATCATGCCTCTCGGCCATACAATTGAACACGAAGAGGTATGTTAATGTTTGCATTCCCATGCTATGCTAGCTCAACACATCTTAATTTTTGTAGTGATGTCACTACAAACATTTGTTCATTCCACCAATGTTCCTGATGAAGTTAAATCTTCACTCCAGATGCTTGAAGTTATTAGGTTGGAAGGCCACTCTCTTGCTCAAGAAGATGCTTTTGTTTCTCGGGACATTCATCTCTTACAGGTAATGCCTCTGACTCTTGTTAAATCATTGAGCATTATTCCTATGCATGAATGAATATGATCAATATAGTTATGTACTAAGTTGTTCTATGCGTATTCTTTTTGCAGATACGTAGTGGAACTGATGAGAATGCTGTCGGGAATTGCTCTGAGCTCATATTCGCTCCAATTGATGAAATGTTCCCAGATGATGCTCCATTAGTGCCTTCTGGTTTCCGCATCATCCCATTGGATTCAAAACCAGTTGAGTTTGGTTCCCTTGTTTTATATTCTCTCTTTTCCTAAAGTGGATGAATGTGATGATGACTTTGGAGTTCAAATATGTGAAAATATGCCTCAAATTATCTAACTAAAATTGGTTAAACTTTAGTGTTTGTTATAACTGAATTTGACCAAATTGGTTATGACAAAGTAGTTATAGTTAGATAAGCTAGTTTGCTTGTGAATACTATAATGTGCTATTTTTCGTGTTTTAGGGTGATAAAAAGGATGCAGTGAATTCAAATCGGACACTGGATTTGGCATCGGGTCTTGACATGAGCCCAGCAACAACTCACGGTGGTGTGGATTCATCGGCAAGTCAAAACACCCGATCGGTGTTGACTATTGCCTTTCAATTCCCTTTCGACAGCAGTATGCAAGAAAATGTTGCAATCATGGCACGTCAATATGTCCGCAGTGTGATTTCCTCTGTGCAGAGAGTTGCCATGGCTATATCTCCATCTGGTATAAACCCAGCTGTTGGTGCAAAACTTTCGTCTGGTTCTCCGGAAGCGGTTACACTAGCTCACTGGATCTGCCAGAGTTATAGGCAAGTCTACCTATTTATCTCAAGTGTCTCTTTCTAAAAGTTGATATAAACATGCTAGTCATTGTCATCAGCTACTACACTTTATATCGAAGGCATGTCCGGTGTTCGGCACGTGTTAGTGTTTGACACCGACACGACACCAATATCCCTGATTACATTTGATCACTTATATTTTCTCTTAAATTATTATATACGATAACATATTAGTGTCAATATTGCGTCTAGTGTTTGCGTCAGTCAAGTTATATTCACAATTTAATTTTCTTCTACCATGCTATTCTAGTTGATATTTCTTTTTTGAAAAATGTCTAATGTGTTTATATTTCCTTTTTACCAGTTACTATTTGGGGACAGACTTACTGAGATCAGATTCTCTTGTTGGTGACTTGATGCTGAAACAGCTATGGCATCACCCGGATGCTATTCTATGTTGTTCACTGAAGGTACAATCCCAATTCCATTTCTTCTTACAGTAGCAGTGATAGTTCATTTTGTTAAGAAAAGAAGTTTGAAGGTTTGTAATTTCAATAACCCTTTATAACGCGGAATTAATGTGATTTTCCTTTTGGTATTGCAGTCTCAGCCTGTGTTCGTCTTTGCAAATCAAGCCGGCCTTGACATGTTGGAAACAACTCTAGTGACTTTGCAAGACATCACATTGGATAAAATATTCGACGAGTCCGGCCGCAAAGCATTGTGCTCAGATTTTGCCAAGTTAATGCAACTGGTAATTTCCACAAGTTAACAACACAATTAAATGACCTCAATGTATAAGCGCTTAAAAAAAGTGATTCTAAAATTCACTGAACAGTTTTTTTTTTTAATCTCTTTGATGAACTTGTACTAATTATAAATTTTTTCGAACAGTTTTTAATTGAAATGTTTTTTTGTTGTGATTACGGGTGTTAGGGGTTTGCTTATCTGCCAGCTGGGATCTGCATGTCGACGATGGCGCGGCATGTTTCTTACGAACAAGTGATTGCATGGAAAGTGCTTACAGCAGAAGATAACAGTGTTCATTGCTTAGCTTTTTCTTTCATAAATTGGTCATTTGTATGAAAATGCAATTTATGTGCTCGTTTATCCTTCACATGGCTCTAAAATAGGAATCAATATTATATTTGGAGGGAAAATGATAAATTTTTGTTTGTTGATCTACTTTGTAACACAAGATCAGGTTTGCATTTTAATTAGATTTAATTTATTTCTTATTAGTTTGTTTTTGTTGGAAAAAATTATACATAACTATCTCAATAATATGAAATATTTTTTTTCGTCTATATAGATAAATGGTCTAACATAAAATACACATCCTGAACATGTAGATAAATGGCCAACTAGAAAATACACATCATGACATGTAAGGTTTATGAAATTATCATATATACTCTAACAAATGCAACTCTTGTTGTATTTTCATCATTTTTCTTCTTTGTCTTTCATCTCTTTCCTTTGATTGGTTTCTCTTAAGAAATCTACAATTTCTTTTTATGTGACATGATTTGCTTCAATGGTAGTATATGACTTTTCTAGTATTCGACTTACTACGATTTGATTTTTAGAGTTGTCACGTCTATAAAAGTGTCTAGATTGATTTCTCTCATGTGACTTTGTTACTAATGCTTTTGATTTTGAAGAAGAACCAATAAAATCATATTCCTTTTTTCGAGTTTCGTCATTCAACATGCTATCTTTAATTGTTGATATTTTTAACTTTTCACTTAGAGGTAAATTGATAAATGTAGTAACAATTTTTTTCAATTATTAGGTAAGAAACTCAATAATAAACGCTTGCAACTCATTATTTAACTTAATATGTTTCGTTGTCAATTGATTCAATATATTTTGGAAAATACTTATACTTTGCAATTGAATCTCTATCTTTGAATTTTATATTCACTTGCTTTCGAAACTAGAATGTTTTATTTTGCAAAATCTTTTCATTCATACAATTCTTTTAATTTCTTCTACATTCTTTTAACATCTATTTAAGTTTTAACATGTGCATATATACTTGATAGTTCTTCATCATATGCATATTTTTTTGGCTGTTTTTAGTTTTATTTATTTGTAATTATCACTTAATTTGAGGAGTTAGTTGATATATCTTGATTCTAGTTCTGAGTTAATAAAATATTTATTTTCTTGTTTCTTTGATTAAGTAAATATTTTTTCGTAGTTTTGCGTCGTTTCTTTGTTTTAGTGCATTGTTGAATCTTGGCGAGAAATCAACATAACTTATGTGGAGTATTTTAGTCATATCTGGAGTTGTAGATGTCCAATTGGAGTCAAACCAAATGCTTATGATAGCTAAGTTCCATAGCTACAACTTTTGTGAATACACCAAAACTAAATTTGGACTCAAAGGGGGAGAAAAAATGCACTAAACGCCATATATAAGATATTGTGTGCTTGAAGCGCGAAACCTGTGTCAGAGACACATTTCCACATTTTGATTCTGTCCAGTGCGCTCGGAGTGCAAATATCGCCCATTGAGCGTCCGACGCGCAACAAAACACATCCAAATACATTTTTATCACTTTTTAATCATTTTTTTGACTATTAAAAAGTTTGGAGGCACAATAAGGGTGATAATAGGTCAGATTAGGTTATACGTTGAAGGGTCTGATCCTGACATTTGATTTATTTTTTAGTTATAAGTCTGACTTACGGTCTATTATAGGTTTTTTTTTCCCGGCTTGACTTGACCTCTTTAAAAGTCTGGCTTGACCTAGAAACTTATTTAAAAGTTTTACTCATATTAAAATATTTAAATGCTCTACGCATACCACATGATGCTCTTCACATACCAATATTAATGTACATATATATATATACATATATATATATTTAACAAAAAATAATTTTTCTAACAAAATAATTTTTAAAATATCTGAAACAAATAACTTAAATCTTTAAATAAACTCATATTTTCATCTATAACAACATCAAATAAAGAATGATAAATATGAGTTTATTTGGAGATTTGAGCTACAAATTTGATAAAGTTTATTTTATATAAAAGATTATAACTAATTTATGAGTTTTGTTTGAAATTTTTTATGAATTTATAAATTTTTGTTAAAAAAAGGATAACATTGTTAACATTTTAAAAAATAAAAGATTAAATTGTCACTTAAAATTAAAATAAAGAACCAAATCGGGAGAAAAAAAAAAGATAAAGAACTAAAACGTTAATTGAAATTAAGTTAAGGGACTACAGGTGGTATTTACCAAAAAAATAATAATATTAATACATAATAAATTATATATAGGTCAACTTGTCAAACGTAATAGGTTTTTTTTATAAGTATGAGTTTGACCTATTTAAATTAATAGACTTTAAAAATAGCTTGTATCTAACCTTTTTATTAAATAGGTCAGGCCAAACCATAAGTAGGCTAGGCCATAGGCCCCTGGCAGACGACCCAACCTATTCTCATCCCTACTTGTGCTCTAACAGAGATACTCAAATACGACAATTTCTAACATCATTGGAGTAGTTTTATCAAGAATCTTTCTTGTAATTCTTCACTTGTCCTATCTTTTCTATCTTTCTCATGAGTAATTAAACCCTATGTATTATGGATGAGTGAAAAAAGATGAAAACCCTTATTTTTCTGATTTTATTTTTAGTTATATGAATGAGTTTATTGAATTATTTTTCTCATCTATGTTCTTAATGTTTTTTTATTGCTTGATCAACATTAATACATTCTAAGATTCGTATTTTGAAACGGAAGTGGACTTTACAAATGTTTGAGATGAGAAATTCATGATATTGTAGTCTAGGGATAAATGCATGTCATGAAACCAATTAAATTTGTTGCAAAAGGCAACAATATAGAAAGAGATTTCTTGTACCGTAAAGCTTAATTCTAATCTTTAATCCACTAAAGAATTAGAGATTACTTTGGAATTAAAGTTTTTGGCACTAAGACATTAGGATAAGAATAATGAAAAGAATTCGGTAACAATTCAATAAAAAAAATTTCGTAACTAGGGTCAAATTAAAAACCAATGTTCGAAATGAAACTCATCCCTGACATTTTTCTTATTATAAAAGTTCAATTCTATTACGCTTGTTAATTTCAAATATTATTTCAATCAATTCGGAAACTTTTTGTTCAATTTTAGTAATTAAACAAAATTCAATAGTAAAACGTAATCCTTTAGTTTGTTACTCGGTACTACTATTTTAATTATTACTTACAACAATTCAGTACACTTGCTGAAACACTATCAAGTTTTTGGCTCCGTTGTCGGGGATTTCCATATCACCATTGAGTTATAATTTATTTACTTAATTGAAATTTTTGCTTTGCAATAAAATTTGTCTTTATTTTTATTTTTTTAGAAACTTTTCACTACTCACGATTTGTCTTACCTTGTATTTGAGGCCAATCCTCAAATAAACTTCTTTTTGATATAGAAATTAAAAAAACTGTGAGAGCAAATCAAAAGGAGATTCGAGAAAGGAGGTAAAGGGAAAGATAATTAGTAGTGGAATAAGAGGATATGAGGAATTTCTTCATATTTGTGGAAATGGCTGATCCGCCACCAGTTGAACGTACCCTCGACGAGTATGAGAATCAAGATAGAAACCGTGCTTAGTTGGCCATCCATAACCAACAGGTTACAATCAACAAGTTCGAAATAAGTCCCACTCTATACCGAGAGTTGGAGGAGATTCATTTTTCCGATAAACATAATGAAGACATTAATAGACATTTCACATACTTCTTTGAACTATGTAACCAGTGAAGATGGATGGTTGCTCTGAAGTAGGCAAGAGGTTGATACTATTTCCATTGCCATTGAAAGATGATGCTAAGGAGTGGCTTAATTCTTTACCTTCCAGTAGCATCACCACATGGGACGACCTTGAAGATAAGTTCTTGGAACAATAATTTTCTCTAACTGTGTTCGTTACAAAAAGGCAAGAGATTTTCAGTTACAAATAAAAAGAAGGAGAATCTCTTCGTGACACTTACAAGAAGTTCAAGAGTTTACTAGTAGGATGCCCCATTTATGCTTATGATGAAGATACTGCTCTATTGCAAATATTTTGTATTTAAGGCCTAACACTAGAATTTTGTATTTTGGATGCAACAACAGACGGTTCTTTGAATTACAAAACCGCATCAGAAGTATTCAAAATTATCGAGATCATGACATCAAATTAACAAATGATGTTGTATGATAGACTTGGTGGGTCAGAAATTGGTATGTTGGAATTGAATGTTATGGATGCTGGGTTGACTCAAGGGAACCTCCTCTCAAAACAAATAGAAGATATTATCGCCGTTGAGATAAAGAAGGGGATGTCATATCTAAATATACAACCCCAAATGTCCCTCGTTAAATTATTGAAACATACATTTTGTATCTTTTGTGGGGGAGCACATAAAAATAGAGCTTGTGAAGTACCGAATGATGATGTTAAAGAAGAACCAAAAGAAATGAACTTTGTGGTTAACCACAAGAAGCAGAACAATCCCCACTCTAGTACATATATTTCGGGTTGGAGAAATCTTCCAAATGTTTCATGGAAAGATCAACTGGATGGATTCCAAGGTCAACAAGGAGCGCTCAATCAAATCAAGCTCCATCTCATAATATTGTTTGGGAGATTGCTATTGAGAAGTTAGCAAAGAACAAAAGTGCTTTTTGTAAGACCCGTATTTTTTTCTTCATTAGCACCAGTTTCGAGGGCGAAACTATTTAAGATAGAATGTAACATCCAATCATTTTATTTTATTTTTATATTTTTACCTTAGGAGTAAAAATAATTGTTGATGATATTATTTTAATTTTTGGTAATAATATTAATAATATATAATAATATTAATAATATATAATAATAATAATAATAATAATAATAATAATAAAATAAAAACATCAAATGACAACAGTTAAAAATAAGTTTCATGGCTTAGTTGAAATGTCATGTCACTTAATACACATTCCCCATTTTTCCCATTTAATATTACATATTCGCCACTTTATATCACATTCCCCACTTTTCCCATTTAATATCACACATTCTCTACTTAATATCACATTCTCCACTTTTCCCATTTAATATCACCCATACTTTCCCATTTAATATCATGTTCCTCACTTAATACTATGTTATCCATTTCCCCCACTTAATATCCACTTAATACCACGTTACCCATAAAAATGAATAAAACAAAAAGTACGCCTTCCATTCAAAAACATTATGCGATATAAAAAAAACGGTTTAGGAGAGAAGAAGAGAGAGACCATTTTAATAGAAAAGCCAACCACCAAAAGAGAAAAGAGAGGAGTAACCATATTCCCGATTTTGTTAAATCAGTCTAAAAAAAGCATCGCATTCGTTAACCGTTGGATCGAGATGAGTTTTGGATAGCAGGTTTCCAACATTCAAGTCTACGTTGTCAATTGTCGGATTGGCGAAACGAAGTTCAGAGAGGGAGAAACCGTGCTCGCACAACAGTAGGTGTGAAACGAGTGAGTCAAGAGTTTGTGAAACATAATTCTAGAAACAACTTTGGTAACAGTAAGGGCATCACTCCATCCGCTTTCCTAATTGAGTTATATGTGATATTAATGTACTGTGATGTTGTGTATTGGTTTTGTTTGTGTGTTATCTTTAAAATGAATATTAATAATGGATGTGTTTAACATGTTCAAATTGTGGAAAATGTATGTTGTATGATACATTGTTATAATGATTGTGCTTCACATGTTGTGGTTATTCAAGGTGATTACTTTGTGTCTAACCTAGTTTGGTTTATGAAAAAGTTGAATGATTTTGGATGCTCTGGTTGAGTGATCTATATTGTTTCTAACAAAAGTGTCTACATTCATGCATTCATAGTTATGTGGTGCGTCCATAATTGATTGGAGCCCAAAGTTGTGTGGTGCATCCAAAATTGGTTGGAGCCCACAGATCCTTGCGGGGATTTTGAGTTAGTGGTGTTGCTTTGAAGTACCCACGAAGCCCTTGCAGGGGAGGTGATATTCCGGAATCATGCATTGACATATAGTCTAACAAATAGATTGTGCATTTTGGTTGATTTATATTTTTGGTGCGTTGTAATTTTTAATTGTGAAATGAAATATATGATTTATTTATATTTTTGTTATAACAACTATATATGCATGCATATTTGCTCTGTGTTTGTTATTTGGAGATGACCATTTCATTTGACAGGACGTCACATATAGTGTTACTTGAGTGAATAATGTCACAATCAACCCAATATGAGAAGTGTTATGAAGTACAATAGCATACAATTGGAGGCTCCGAGATACTTTTGTGTTGGGGTTAGACTTGTTGGGTGAGTTTTCCACAAGTCTAAAGTTTATGACCAACTAAAATTTATGTTTGGGTTGTAAAACATCAATAGTTTTGACTCTAAGAGTTTCTTTTGTTTAACGTATTAAATTTACTTCTAGTGATTGTAAATACTTTGATTCATTATTTTTAAAATATAACTAAAAATATTATTAATTGATTTTAAGATAAATGAGTATTTAAGATAATCATAAATAAATAAAAATGAATATGCATTTTACGTTTAAAATTTCGTTAGTTAATGTCTCGAAAAAGCGGGATGTTACACTTTTTGTGAAGAGTCAAGAGCCGTCCATAAAAATCACTTAGCTTCAATCAAGAATCTTGAGACCCAAATGTTCAAATTTCATAACAACTAGCACAAAGAGCGCCCAAGTTTTTTCCTAGTGACATAATTCTGAATCCACAAAATAATGTCAATACTGTGACAACAAGGAGTGACAAGGTAATTGAACCAATACTACCTAAAGCCAAAAAGGGTAGGAGTGCTTCAATTCCAACCCACTCGGAGGAAATGGTAGCTCCAATATCATTTGAGGATGGTATCACTCTTGAAAAGGAGGAAAAATATGTGGTGTAGAAAAAGGAGGCTCTGCCAAAGCCTGAAATTCAACTTCTGGTCCCTCAAACATTAAGAAGGGAAGAAACTGAAAAAACAATTTGGTAATTTTCTTGATGTTTTTAAAAAATTGAAAATTAACATTCCTTTTGCAGAAGCCCTAGAGTAGATTCCGACTTACGCCAAGTTCATGAAGGAGATTCTGTTAAAGAAAAGGAAAATCGGCAGTGAAACAATGATGCTTACCGAATAATGTAATGCTATTCTACAGAGGAAGCTGTCACCTAAGCTAAGGATCCTGTAAGCTTCTCTATTCCTTGCACTGTTGGGGATAAAATTTTGAGAAAGCCATGTGTGATCTTGGGAATAGTTTGAGTCTTGTGCCTTTTTCCATATACAAATGGTTAGGCATTGGAAGAGTGAAAGACACATAACTGATGTTACAGTTTGCAGATCGCTCAATAAAACACCCATATGAGATGGTGGAAGATGTGTTGCTCAAAGTAGATAAGTTTATTTTTCCAATGGATTTTGTGGTACTAGACTTGGAGGAAGACAATGATATTCCCTTAATCTTAGGGAGACCATTCTTAGCAATAGAGAGAGCTATGATTGGTGTGGCGAATGACACCTTAACCTTTAAGGTAAATGAAGAAACAATTACATTCAATATTAAAAAATCCATATAACATTCAAACGAAAGAGAAAGGTGCAACTGAATTAAGATTTTTCGATTTGATAGTCGATGAACAAGTTGTGCCTACCCCATTATGCCGTTAGAAAGAGTGTTGTGCCTACCCCAAGATGTTGTTAAAGATAATTAAGATACAAGAGTGAAATATGTTTTAGCCATAGAAGCATCACTATCTCACTCCCCCCACTTCTATCTTATATGGGAGAAGTTGAAAGGGAATGAAGACAAGTATGTAGAGAAAAAGAAAGAGCCGCCACTGGTTGAACTTAAGAAATTGCCACCTCACTTGAAATATGTATTCTTTAGTGAGAAAGATGATGTGTTCTTTATGTCATATATGTCACCTTGACAATTGTTCAGGCGTCAAGCTAATGACCATAAAGAAGCGCTTTGTGGGAGGTAACCCAATGGTAGATGTACCTTTTATTTTTGCAATCTTATTTTTTTAATTTCTTTTTATTTGTGTGTAAATGTGCACTATGATGAAGAATTTTTAATAACTTAAAGTTGATCTTAAGTTATTTGTTTGTGATTTCAAGTTTTAAATTCTACTTCTTTGCTTAGTCGTTGGTCAGTTCGACGACTTTCACTAATGCATACATTGTTGATTACTTTTGATTGTGGAAGTCTAGACATTCTTTAAAAAAAAAAATTTGCACTGACATGTTTGACATCATTTAGATAATTCATACTTTCTCTTATTATGCCAGTTGTGAGCTTTTGAGCATAAACACTTTAATTCTTTGTTGTGTGATTATCCATACATGTGTTATCCCTTCAAAACTTACACTAATTCTGACTTGCATTAGTTGTAATTTATGCATACACTGAGGGGATTTTGTTCGGTCATTTGAGCCTTTCTAACTACCTTATGAAAATTTTATCCTTTGCTAGACCCTAAGAAAAAAAAACCAGTTTGTGTACTTTGATAAATAACACCTTCTTGGTTCTTTTGTCAATAGTTGAGAATCTCCACAATGAAAATGTGAAAAAAAAAGAGGTATGTGTACCTAACTCTTAGTAGTAAAGCCTACTATATCAAAATATCATACCCTTACCGAAGCCCTATTATAACTCGAAAGTCCTTCAAAAGTGTATGTGTTTATTGCAATTGTGAGTGCTAATTGGTTTTTTTTAAGCCTATGGTAGCGTGATGCATGTTCTAGGATTTGAGTGATAAATTCATAACTTTTTCTAAACACTTGAGCTAAATTTTAGTGAGATTGTGTGAAGAGAGAGTTGAACTTAATGAATGAATGCTAAGCTTAAAAATGGTGTTTCTTTTTTTGTAAGCAACCATGGAGCATGATGAATATTTTGTAGTAGCTAGAACTTTGAAAATTGAGTTTGATGTGATATAAGAAATTGAGTATAAGCTACTTATAACTGTAGTAAATATGAAATTAATTGTTGCTTAGTGACAAGCAACAAACTAAGTTTGGGATTGTGATAACTCTTCATCATATGCATATTTTATTAGTTAATTTATGGAGTTAGTTGATATATCTTGTTGATTCTAGTTCTTTGACTTAATAAATGTTTATGTTCTTTTTTCCTTGATTAAGTAGGGAATTTTTCGTAGTTTTGTGTCATTTTTTTGTTTTAGTGGAGTACTGAATTTTGATGACAAATCAATGACCTATGTGGCGTATTTTAGTCATATATGAAGTTGTAGATGTCCAATTGAAGTCAACCTATGTGCTTATGAAGCTAAGCTCCATAGCTAGAAATTTCATGAGGACACCAGAACCAAGTTCGAAATTAAAAGAGAAGAAAAATGTGCTAAACGCCAAACATAAGATGTTGTGCGCTTGAAACGTGAAGCCTACGCTAAACGCTAAAATACACATTTCCACAATATTTCCACATCTTGATTTTGTCCAGACGTACCCGAAGTGTAAATCCCCACCTGGGGCGCGCAACACGCACAAGAACACATTAAACCACATTTTTCTCACTTTTAGTCTCTTTTTTTTTACTATTAGGAAGTTTCGAGACTTGTGCCCTAGGAGAGAAACTCAGAGACGATGGTTTTTAACTCAAAGACCTGTGGTTTTTAACCCCAAAACCAAATTCATGATTATTTCTTGTAATTTTTCTCTAATTTATATATTTTCTATCTTTGTCACGAGTATCTAACCCTATTTGTTAGGGATGAGTGAAACAAGATGAAACCTTTTTTTTTCTGATTTGATTTCTTGTTATATGAATGAGTTTATTGAATTATTTTTCCCATTTATGTTCTTAATGCTTTTTATTGCTTGATCAATATTAAAATGTTTTGCGATTCATATTTTGAAACAAAAGTGGATGTTACGAATGCTTGAGATGAGAAATTCATGATATTATAGTCTAGAGATAGATGCAGGTCATGAACCCAATTAAATTTGTTGCAAATGCAACAATTTAAAACGATAATTCTTGTATCGTATAACTTAATTCTAATCTTAAATCCACCAAGAAATTAGGGGTTATTTTGGAATTAAAGTTTCTGTCACTAAGACATTAGGGTAAGAATAATAAAGAGAATTCAATAATAATTCAATAAAGGAATTTAGTAACTAGGACCGAATTAAAAACCAATGTTGGATTCGAAGTGAAACTCATCCCTGACATTTTTCTTATTATAAAAGTTCAATTCTATTACTTTTGTTAATTTCAAATATTTTTTCAATCAATTCGAAAACTTTTTGTTCAATTTTAGTAATTAAACACAATTCAATAATAAAACGCAATCCTTGAGTTTGATACTCGATATTACCATTTTAACTATAACTTGCAACGATTCAGTACACTTTGTGAAACACTATCAACTTTCATATCAAAGGTTTGCATGACCTAATACTTCTAAATTAGTTTTTCTTCATTTACTGACATTAAACATTTAGTCTCTTATTTCTCTAGAATAAACAAATTTATCTTATAATGTTATTTTACCTCTGACTTGTGAAGAGTACAAATGCATCCTTCTAACTAACATGTTTTTAGATTGAATATAATATCACAACTATTATCACTTAACTAGCTAATACTTAATAAATTATGCTTAAAACCTTTAACAAACAAGACATCATTGATAGAAGGGAACTACCTTTACCAAATGTACCTTGACCAAAGATATAGCCTTTTTTCTCTCCTTAAAAAGTCACTATGTCTCGTTTGTTCAATGTTAGTTGTTGGAACATAGACGTTTCCCTTGTCATATGTCGTTAGTTTCCATTGTCCAGGTACCATGATTGTTATTTTAATTGATTGATGAAGACATCTACAATATGGACAATTTTGTTCTTAGGAACCTAAATTCGGTTGGGTCCTAATTTGTTAGTCTTGAAAGATTTCTTGTCTTTTATGATATTTCACATGAGACAAGATAATTTGGAGTGACATTTCTTAGAGCAAATAGTACACAAGATATCAGAAGAAATAAGTTTATGTTCAACTATAGTTTCTTCAAATACCATACCTCTTTTATCATTTCTACAAACTCCATAAATCATAAAAGCATATTTTCTCTTTCCATAACATTATCAAGAAAATCTTTAAATACTTCTTCATGCTTATCAAAGTTATATGTGGTATTTTCAATTGATGTTTAACTATGACTACTTTTTAAATTTAGATATTCAACCTCAAGTTCAACAATATCAGTTTTCAAAGTTGCATTTTTTGTTTTAAGTTCAGTAATACTAATTTTCAGAGTTGCGTTTGATGTTTTAAATTCAACACTTTGATTCTTCATCACATTAATTATTTCATTTAGGTTTGCATTTTCTTTCATAAGTGTTTTCAGTTTTAAAAACAATTTGTGATTTTTATTTAAAAAATCATTCATAGCAGTAATTAAATCAAACAAAGAAAGTTAGAAAATACCTCAAATTATTCATCTATTGATTCACTTCCGAAGTCATAATCCGTGTTGGATCCATATGTGGAGTTGGTATGAGCCATTAGAGTCAAATCTGCTTGTTCATCGTTAGAGGATTTATCAGAGTCATTCCTTGTATCGATCAAACAATTCTTATTGCATCTGGATTCTTTCCTCTGGTGTTTTCCTTTCTCCAGATTTGGACAGTCTGACTTGATATGTCCAAGTTCATTGCATCCATATCTTTTCTTGTCAATTTTTTTTATAACTTCCTCTATTGGGCTGCTTGGAATCTTTCTGCGGAAAAGATTTCCTCTTGTTGTGCCACATCCTCTAAATTCTTAAGGATGTGAAGGCAATATCCTCTTTCTCTAAGTTCAAATTGTGATAATCTGAATCATTATCCTCTGATTCTGATGTTGCCATCAGAGTATATTTCTACTTGGATTTCAAGGCTAAAGTCTTGTTCTTCTTCTTGGGCTCATATTCTTCAAGCTCAATTTCATTTGATCATTTGCTTCCTAAATGACAATGATCTTAGGTCTCCACTTGTTTATCAGACTTCTAAGGATTTTCTTCACACAATAAGTAGTCATATAACTCTTCTCAAGTACCTTTAATCTTGATACGAGATTTTGGAAAATATTTTTTCAATGTCTTCATCTTCTTCCATGTTGAACATCTCATATTTTTTGACTAGGAGGTTTGCTTTAGCTTCGTCAACTTGCTTGCGTCCTTCATAGGTCAAAGTAAGACTGTAATAGATACACTTGTCCACCTCGTTGAAGGTGATTGCATTTATCACGAATGTTCTGAATTTATGATGTATCTTGTACATCTTCTTTTGACAACATTCATCTCCTTTCTTGAGATTTCAATACCATTAATATTATTTGGAGCAATATAACCATCTTTCACCAAGTCCCAAAGTTTAGGATCTTGTGAAACATAAAAACTTCTCAGTCTGTCCTTCCAGTACTTAAAACGTTCTCCATCAAACAATGGTGGTCTTTTGATATTTTCTTCAACAACTTCTTCACATAATCCAAACATGTTGAACCCTCGATTTCTATTCTCAATCCCTGTAAACTGCTCAATCTTAAGATCGAGATCTAATGCAATTAAAGCTGCAAACACGAGAAGGGGGATGGAATGTGTTTGAAAAAATTGATACCTTTTTGATAATTTATTGAAAAACTGGTTCGATTTTGGTGACTTACTTGGAGTAGCAGCAATCAGGTTCAGAGGAAGCTACCCACAAAGCATAAATAATTTGACACATATATTTATCCTGGTTCACCACTAACTTGGCTACAACTAGTCCCCTCATTTAGATGGTTTTAATCCTCTAATTCAAATACCTTTAATTACAATGCACGTGACTCGCCATGCCAGTTTTCCCAAACAACCTAACAACCCCAAAATTTTGAGGTAATAACCACCTTGTCCATACAAGGCAATTCTGAAGGTGCAAACACGAGAAGGGGGATTGAATTGTGTTTGTCAAAGTTGACAACGTTTTGATAATTTATAAATAAATAAATAAAATAAGTTTGGATTTGGTGACTTGCTTGAAGTAGAGACAATCAGATTCAGAGATAGAAAACAATGAACGCATAAATAATTTGACACATAGATTTATCGTGGATCACGACTAACTTGGCTACATCTAGTCCCCTCATTCAGAAGTCTTTAATCCACTAATTCAAATACCTTGAATTACAAAACACCTGACCCTCCAAGTCAGTATTCTCAAACAACCTAACAACCCCAAACTTTTGAGAAACTAACCACCTTGACCCTACAAGCCAAGTCTTCTCTTAACAATCTGACAACCCCGATTAAAGAAAGAATTAAACCATTATCAGGTTAAATACAAAAGATTGGAACTTCAATATTGTTTCTAACAAAGCTGATAATAATAATAACTCTCATATTCTAAGAAAAGAACACTCAGAAAAATATATCTAATCTGAACAAATCTTTCTCTCTTTGAACTTTAAGATGACTTAAGAATGTTGAACTTGAGTTCTTGTTAGAACGTCAATCAATAGAGTTAGGGATTTCTTTTAATATATTATAATAGATGCTCCTTTAGATTTTGTAACTTATAAGCCTAAACTATACATAAATGAGTCTAGTTTACGTCCTAACAAGAATCATTCAAAAAAGATGAATACACATAAAGTTAGGATAAAAAACCAAATATAGTAAAACTCGAATTCAAATTTTCATCACCAAAATACATAAAATGCCATTGATCCCTAATTATTTTCTTAGTTCATTTCCCAAAATTTTAAAACGTAAATACTTTTAAAGGTAATGTCATATCTTGGTCCCAACATACTTTTGTACATTAAGTTTGAATCTTTAAATTTAAAAAAAATTGAAACTTTATCACATAATAGATTTTAACACAAACTTGAACTTTGAATCTTGCTCTTGAACATAAAGCATAAAACTTGAATCCTTCGTGAGATTGTACATTAATAAAGTGTTTGGAATCTTCATCAACTTGAATATAAATTTAAAATTTGAAACTTTTATAAGCATAAATTTAAACAAAATGACTTTTGAAATTTTTATAAACATGAAAATAGTAGCGAAAAAATAGTAACAACAAAAGATATAACAACAATAAAAAGAAAGAGCAATTATAATACAATGAACTAATGATAAAGTGGGTGAATGAAATTAAAGTTCTTTACAACAGATAAATAAGGCATTAAAGTTCTTTACAACAGATAAAGAAGGGACGACTTTACAGCCCACGAGGGAGGAGCTTTTGGTGTTTTTACAATTTTGCTCTTTAGTATGGGTTGGTTGATCATTTTCCCCTTTTGGTTAGAGATAGGTTGGTCATTTAACCTTTATTTCCTTGCTAGTAATTGGTGTCACTTTGAACTTTTCTTATCATTTTTTTTAATGTTTCCCTTTCCCTTTTGTTGATAATAACTCAAGATAATTCAATAATGTAACTAGACTCACTAATGGTAAATATTCTACTGATAATTTTTTTCCAAACGTAAATTTGCATCCATATATTACATTATAAATTATGCGAGTGGAGAAATACATTTTGACGATTATTTTTCTTTTAAAAAAAATATGAACTTGGTGCAATTTGAGTGTAATACTAAAAACTAAAATCGAATTCTAGTTTATTTTAATTTTTTTCATCAAGTTAAAATCACATGACAATCTAAAATAAGAGGAAGCAATAGCAAAATTAAGGAGTGTAACAATAAAGTAATACAAGGAATTTATCTTGGTTCACCACTAAATTGGATACATTCAGTCCTTTCACTCAGAAAGATTAAATCCATTAATTCAACAACTTGAATTACAAAGCATCTGACCCTCCAAGTCGATCTTCTCAAACAACATGACAACCCCCTAATTTTGAGAAAGACACGCACCATGACTCTACCAGCCATGTCTTCTCCACACAATATGACAATCCCAGATTGTTGAAGACACACTATCACCATGATCGCGTTTGAATACAAAGGTTTGAAACTTGGGTAGTTGCTTATAATAAGTTGATTATAACAAATGACTATCACACTCTAAGAAAAACACATAGAAAATGTTTCTCATTCGAACAAGTGTTTCTCTTTTTGAACTCTAAGATGGATTTGGAATTTTGAGCTTGAGTTTTTCTACTCATTTCTAATTTTTTGATGATATTCTTTTTCAATCTTGAGTATCCATTTATAGATAATATTAGGGATACAACTTACTCGTGGTTTAATTCTGAAATGTTTCTTCATTCGTATCTTGATCAACAATGATCTTATTCAAAAATAATTTTTGATAATATGTTCTTTAGTCAATACTTTATTTCTGATCTAATTTGAGCAGTTCTTCTAGATTGATTATGTTCGTATTTGTTCAGATTGAGTTTGTATTATTCTCCAAATTGATTTTATTCGTATTTTGGTCAGATTGAGTTTGTAAATTCTTCAAATTGATTATGTTCGTATTTTGTTCAAATTGAGTTTCTAGATTCTTTACATTGATACTAATCATATGTTGTTGTAGATAAATCTTGATCAAATCTTCTTGTAAATAATACATATATTCTTGTGATAAATCTTCTTCAAATCTTACCATACATCATTTTCAACTTGGTCAAAGATCTTCTTCAGCTATAAATTAGAATCAAATCTTATTTTAAATTTTCTTCAAAAACATTTGACCATAATTTCTTTTCAACTTGATCAATGATGTTCTTCTATCATAAATCTGAATCAAATCTTATTTTAGATTTTCTTCAAAAACGTTTAACCATTTCTTCTTTTCAACTTAGTTAAATATCTTCTTTAATCATAAATCTGAATCAACTCTTATTTTAGATTTTCATCAAAAACATTTGACTATATCTTATTTTCAACTTGTCAAAGACTTTCTTCAATCATAAATATGAATCAAATCTTATTTTAGATTTTCTTAAAAATCATAAATCTTCTTTCATACTCTATCAAGTCAAATATATTATTCTCATAAAGTACTTTTGTTAACATCAAAGTTCTAAGTATGAAGGTAACTTGGTTCTATCAATAAATCTTCTTATTTGAGCATCCTTATACTAGGGTATATCTTGATGTTTTGGAACATATTCAGGTACAAGTAGTATCCACTCATCGCATGTGCCTTTCTCTTGATAAACCTCTTTTGCATCGTGTTGTATCATTTTAATCTAGAATTTTCTTCAATTTCCATTTACAAAATTAGCACACCCAACATAATTCTTCCTAAAAGAAATTTTAAATACATCTATAATTAAAATGACATAATTATTGATATTAAAGCTAAACTTCTAATATATAAAATAACACCTACTCAAAATATAAGTAAATTCTAGTTCAAATGTGTGTAACAACTCTTATTTCTATGAGTTATTACAAGGTCATAATGACAATAGAGAATGTCATAACTCATGAAATACTTAAGAAAGGGAGACTCGTACATTTGCATTATATTTGTTGGGAAAACACAAGAGATAATTAGCAATAACTATCTCAATAAATGGCCAAACAGAAAATACAATTCCACATAGCAAAAATAATTGGCAAAAAATTAAATATGAGACAAACACAATTTTTAATGTGGAAAGCTTCCCTCAAATTGAGAGACTAAAAACCACGGAACCTAGTCCAGTAAAAACTTCCACTATAATAATTAATGGGCACACCAAAGTCTTACTAATAACAATAGAGAACATCAATCAACAATAACAACCTTATAACAACCTTCCACTGAAGTGGGTATGGCAAAGTAACTCTCAAAGTAGATAAAACTACTCAAACTATATATTAAAGTAACAAACTCAATGGTAGGAATAACATACTAAATTTGTAGATCAAATGGAGCAAGTTTGTTACACACCTATTACCACCACCGGAACCGAACCCTTATTTTCTTCTCTGACAACCGTTCTCTTTTTCGTTCTAATTCTTAGTGATTTCTAAATCCCTTTTTATTTCCTTCATGTGGGCCAAGCCTATTAAAACCTTTTTTTCTTTCTTTCTTTCTTTTATTTCAATAATAATAATAATACATATAATAATACTAATACTAATAAAACTAGTGGGTTCCACTTGAGGAGTGAGCCCACCTAACAAGTCTCCCCCACACGACTCAAGTAGGAAGGTACTGCTCAACCATGCCAGATTTCTTTCTACAATATATCATCTTCGACACAAGCAAGGTCTTCGTCATCATATCTAAACCATTCTCATCAGTATGAATCTTCTCAATTAAAAGTGACTTCGTTTCCAATGCATCTCGTATCCAATGATACCACACTTCAATATGCTTCGACTTTGCATTAAAAGTAGGATTCTTGCTGAGATGGATTACACTCTGATTGTCACAAAATAACACAAATTTGTCTTGTTTGAGGCCTAACTCATGTAGGAATTTCTTCATCCACAAGAGTTCTTTGAAAGCTTCAGTTGCTGCAATGTACTCAGCTTCAGTAGTGGATAAAGCAACACACTTTTGTAGTCTTGATTGCCAAGACATAGTCCTCTCTACAAAAGTCATCATATAACCAGAAGTAGATTTTCTATAATCAAGATCACCTGTCATATCTACATTTGTGTAGCCATCCAACACAGGTTCACAACCTCCATAGCATAAACACACTTTGGAAGTGCCTCTGAGGTATATGAGAATCCACTTTACTACTTGCCAATGATCTTTACCAGGATTAGAGAGAAATCGACTAACAACTTCAACTACATGAGCAATATCTGGCCTTGTGCATACCATAACATACATCAAACTACCAACTGCGGATGCATAAGGAACATTCTTCATCTCCTCACTTGTAGGACCTTTATCAGAATTCAATCTAAAATAAGTAGCAAGTGGAGTACTAACAGATTTGGAATTGTTTATGTTAAACCTCTCTAACACCTTCACAATATAATTGTGCTGAGACAACCACAATTTATTATTCTTTCTGTCACGAGTGATTCTCATACCCAGAATTTGCTTTGCAGGATCCAAGTCTTTCATTATAAAAGACTTGTTCAAATCTTTCTTTGAAGATTGAATCTTCTTAGTGTCATGACCAACAATCAACATGTCATCCACATATAATAAGAGAATAATATAATCACCATCAGAGAATTTCTTAATAAACACACAATGGTCAGAAGTATTTTTACCATATCCTTGTTTCTCCATGAAAGAATCACATTTCTTGTACTATTATCGAGGTGTTTGCTTGAGCCCATACAAGCTTTTATTCAATTTACACACAAGTTGCTCTTTACCTTTGACTTCGAAACCCTCTAGTTGCTCCATATAGATCACTTCCTCCAAACCACCATGAAGGAATGCAATTTTCACATCAAGTTGTTCAACTTCTAGGTTCAAAATAGCTGCTAAACTCTAAATTTCATCAAAGTCAATACCTTTTCTCTGATTAAAACCTTTCACAACCAATCTTGCTTTGTATCTTGGTTGAG
Source organism: Cicer judaicum (assembly GCA_037974835.1). NCBI lineage: Eukaryota > Viridiplantae > Streptophyta > Magnoliopsida > Fabales > Fabaceae > Cicer > Cicer judaicum. The sequence goes on from JBBPBS010001017.1 coordinate 19,259,943, forward strand.
AACTATTATCTTCTGCCTTTATCTTGTATACCCATTTGTTCTTGAGTGATTTTATACCATTAGGCAACTTTACCAAATCAAATGTGTGATGCACCTGATCAGTGATCATCACATACTCATGTGGAAGATATCTTTGAGAAGATTGACGTTCTCTAGTAGATCTTCTCAACTCAAACTCGTTTGGTGGCTCAATTGGAACCTACTCATCAGGGTGAGGCACCTGATCATCAGTTACATTCCCATCATCTACCTGTATATCTCCCTCATCAATAAGATTTTCTGTAGGGGCTTAGGCGCAACATAAATGTAACTTCTGGAATTTGGTTTATGTTTTTCAGCTTTATCAAAATCTTCAACAGTCTGGTCTTCAAGAAATATCACATCTCGGCTTCTGATAGTTTCCTTGTCAATCAGATCCCACAATATATAACCAAATTGTTCATCACCATAACCGACAAATATACACTGTTTGGATTTAATATCAAGCTTGGACCTCTCATCTCTTGAAACGTGAACAAAACATCTACAACCAAAAACTCTCAAATGACGGCAAAAGACATCTTTCCTTGTCCACACTCTATTTGGAACATCACCATCAAGTGGAATCGAAGGAGAAAGATTGATCAAGTCCATTGTAGTTTTCATTGCTTCACCCCAAAAAGATTTCGATAATTTTGCATGAGAGATCATACATCTGATTTTTTCATTAATCGTATGATTCATTATCTCTACAACATTGTTATGCTGAGGTGTCTTCGGAACTATTTTCTCAAACCTAATTTCATGTTCTCTACAATACTCTTCAAATGGACCTTTGTATTCACCACCGTTATATGATCGAACTCATTTCAATTTCCTTCCCTTTTATCTTTTAACATTTGTATGAAAATGCTTGAAGACTCCCAATACCTGATCTTTAGATTACAAAGGAAATGCCCACACTTTTCTAGAGTGGTCGTCAATAAAAGTAACAAAATATGATGCACCACCAAGAGATTTATTATCCATCATACAAACATCAGTATGAACTAAATTAAGAATATTTTGCCTCATATGAGGACGAGTATTATGAAAAGAAACTCTATGTTGTTTTCCAGCAAAACAATGAGTGCAAGTTTTTAGAGATGTACCTTTTATAGGAAGAAAGTTTTTCTTCGCAAGTATGTTGAGTCATTTCTCACTCAAGTGACTAAGGCACATATGCCATAAATCAGAAGATGCATCTTCAATTGCTTTCACTTCTTCCTTGCATAACTTCGTAGGCAACCTATAGAGAGAAATGGAACTTTGCTCTTTTGCAACCACTAGGGACCCTTTGGTGATTTTACATATACCACCACCACCAAAGTAAGTGTGATAACCATCAATATCCAAAACTTTCATCGAAATCAAATTGAGACGAATATCAAGTACATGTCTAACATTCTTCAATTGAAGCTTGCAACAAATCCCAGTTTCAACCCAAACATCTCCCATACCGATAATTTTACATACTCCTTCATCTCCCATTTTGCCATGCCAAAATCACCAGCACTGTAAGATGAGAAGAAATCACGCCTAGGAGTAACATGATATAAGGCACCCAAATGAATAATCCAAGGTGAATCCTGACATGCAAGGTTTATGGAATTATCATCACAAAAAATGTAGACATTATTAACAGATGCAACTGCTTTTGTATCTTTATCTTTTTTCTTCTCTTTGTCTTCATCTCTTTCCCTTGATTGATCTATCTTAAGGAATCTGCAATTTCTTTTAATGTGACATGGTTTGCCATAATGATAGCATATCACTTCTTTTCTAGTCCTCGACTTGCTTCTTGACTTGCTACGACTTTTAGAGTTGTCGCGTCTATGGTAGTTTCTAGATTGACTTCTCCCCCGTAACTCTGTAACTAGTGCTTCTAACTTTGAGGAAGAACCAATCAAATTACGTTCCTTTCTTCGAGCTTCTTCGTTCAACATGCTCTCTTTAACTATTGACATTTTCAACTTTCCACTTGGAGCTGAATTGGTCAATGTCACAAAAAGGACTTCCCAATTATCAACCAAGAAACTCAACAATAACAATGCTTGCAACTCATCATCTAATTTAATTTCTGCAGTTGTCAATTGATTCACTGTATTCTGAAAAATACTCATTCAAGAATACTTTATTTTGCACATTCTTTCGTTCATACAACTCTTTTAATTTTTCCCACATCTTGTTAGCATCTATTTCAGTTTCAACATGTGGATATACGCTAAGATCCAACCACTGCCTGATCAACTCCACTGCCTTTCTATTCATCTTCTTCCAGTCAGAGTTAGATTTATCTACGGGTTTAACAGTGTTACCCTCAATAGGATCATACAAATATTTACTATATAATATGTCTTCCATAAAAGTATTCCAAAGTGTGTAATTAGAAGAGTTGAGTTTAATCATATTGGGACCTTTATCTTTCTCCTCCATTTAAATGCATAAATTAAATCAACCGAGCTCTGATACCACTTTGTTGGAAAAAACCAGAGAAAATTAGCAATAACTATTTCAATAATGCGAAATATTTTTCCCCCCATCTGTGCTGATAAATGGCCAAACAGAAAATACAAATTCCACAGAGCAAAAATAATTGGTAGAAAATTAAATATGAGACAAACACAATTTTCAACGTGGAAAACTTCTCTTAAATTGAGAGAATAAAAACCACGGGACCTAATCCAGTAAAAACTTCCACTATAATAATTAATAGGTACACTAGAGTCTTACTAATAACCAGGTAAATTTTGTTGCGAATATTTTCCATATAAAATTCTGGAGAAAAATTCGAAGATAACTTTATCTTTTTTAAATTTATGAAAACTTCCATACCTCATAAAATTACCTACCAAAACAAAGCTTATTCAATAATTTTAATAGACTGTTAATACAAGATATATTATTTATTAAATATATTAAAAAACTATATTAATACAAAATAATTTTTAGATCAAACAACTTCTAAAACAAATATTTAAAAAAAATTAAATTTTGAAGATTAAAAAAAATACTAAAACTTAAACCTAATTTAAAGTAAAAGAATCAGCAAAAATAAACTCTAAAAATAAAAAAATAAAATAAAAAAACGTTTGTTCTCCATTTCCATTTCAATCTAGGTAACCTTAAGCTCACCGCGATCCATTCATTCTCATCCTATTTTCCTTTCATTTTGGTGACCTAAACATTCTTTCTTGCCATTCTCCATTATGACGTCATTCTCTACGCAATATTGTGATATTGACACCGTTGATTGTGATACCGACGTTGTATTGTGAGATCGACGTTCTTGTACTGTTATATTGATGTCATATTGTGAGATCGACACAACCGTATTTTGACATTAAAGTCGTATTGTCAAATTGACACAATCGTATATTGATATTTACTTTGAATTGGGAGATTGATGCTGCAATTTTTTTTGGGTATGAAAAGAGGGCAAAACCCAAGAAAATTTACAAAGTTAAAATAACATTTTAAGAAATGCAAGCTTAAGAAAATTTACAAAAAAAAAAGGTATGGAGATCTCTTGGAGGATTCTCCATATTACACAAATTAAAAAAGTGTAAAGTCAAACTAAAATTAGAAAGCCAATAAGCAACCTGATTTCTTTCCTTCCAGATGTGATTGATCTAAACTTGCCAATCCATATTCCATAGTTCACATATGTGAAGAATAAGAGTTGGGATATATCCATTGATTTTGTAGTAACCATTCAACATTTCAACTAAAACCTTGTAATTGTTCTCCACTTGAAGGTGCGTAATCCCTTTTTGATGAGCCACCATATACATACCCCGACATCTTAGCATGTAGGGAATCACATTGATCTCACGAAGAAGGCCTCCAAACTTGGAAAGATTAATCGAGCTTTTGTGTGCATCATCGCTATTGAGTTTGATTCATCATTCACGCACTCTCTTCCAGCCAACAAAGACAATGTCCATTTGTTGAGGCCTACCAGTCAAGTGAGGAAATTTTCATCTCTCTATTTCCTTTGCCATCTTGATAATCTCATGTGTTTGAATCATCGGGCGATGAAATTCATCATCAAAGATACTTTTGTACCTCCACGTCCACCATTTGTAAGCCAACCAACGTAAAGATCTTTTTCCACTTGTTCCTATATTCTCCATTCGCTTAAGCTTTAGGTTGCCAAAGATCCAATCCCTGCATGATCCACCAACCTAGTCAAAATGTGTTGTGTGATCATAGTCCATCAGAACATGACATATTATTTTGTTTCCATTCCCACAAGCATAACATATGGGTGAAACATCGATACCTCATCGACTACAACAATAGTTTGTTAGGGGGTACTCTTCGGCAATTAGCCATATGAAGGTTTGGATTCTTGCGAACCCTTCATTTTCCCATCTATAACCGTTGTTCTCTCCCTCTAAGCGTTTTGGCCAGTGAATTGACAAGTAATAGTACCACCCCGTCCAACGGAGTTCAACCCATCAGTATTTCTAGGTGATAGAATAGCCCACAAATGGTTCAACTTGTTAGGAGGAAGATGATTGTTTAAGAAATTCATGTCCCAAGTCCCTATGGTCGTCAAGAAATCATTGACATTCAATGTGGTGTCTATAGTCGACCTAATAAAGGTACTTATGAGAGAGTGCCCATGAGGTATCCATTTGTCAAGCCAGAAATTGATGTGATGTCCATTGCCCAAATGCCAAACAATATGATTATGAAAACTATCCCAAATACTAGCCATGAATTACAAAAGTGGTTAGTCGTAAGGTTTGAATTTTATAGAAACTCAAAGGTCATTCTCTCTGCCATACTTGCTATATAGGACTTTGCATCATAGGTTGTCAGGTTTATTAATCAAATTCTACATCATTTTAATGAGTTAAACTTTATTCTTCTAGTAAGGGCTCCTTATCTATAGAACCTCTATCCATTTTAGGCAAGCAACAAACCTCCCAGCTTATCAGATGTGGCTTATAATTTGGTTTGTATTTGCCCACATAAAATCTCTTTGAATTTTCTCCATCTCATCACACAACGTCTTAGAAAGCTTGGCATATTGCATATGATAATACATAATGGAACTAAGCACCAATTTAGACATAGTAAATCTACCAACCATGCTAAGACACCAGTGCTTCCAACCACTCAACTAATTCTAAATTTTACAAATAATATGATTGAACTTTCCTTTAATAGTCCTCCCCGAATTAATGTTGGCCCCTAGGTATCAACCCACATCGGTAAACAAAGTATACGTTGTGTGTTGCAAAATACCATTCCTAAGTTGTTGGTCAACATTTTTACAAAAAATATTTGAGTTTTCTGTTTGTTAATGTTTTTGTCCAAAGGCATAAAAAAAAAAACCAAAAAATCCATGAAACAATGAGCTTGTTCAATAGAGACCTTTGTATATAGATGCAAATTGTCAAGAAAGAGCAGGTGAGAAATTTGTGGCCCGAATCTACTTGCACACATAGGTTTCTAATAGTTAGCTTCCACTTGGTCATTGGTAATATGAGAGAGCTACTACATACAATTTACAAGAAGGTAAAGGGAAAGAAGGTCCCTCTGTGTTGGAAGAATAAAGTAGGGTATCCATCATCACCAGAGGTCTTGTAGGGATCCATCTCAAATGGAGCCCTCCTGCATTCAAGAAAATTGATCTAGACACTTAATATTTGATGCTTCAAGGGGATGTAGCCCAATAAGTAACAGTGTCTTAGATGACTTATCCTCGTGATAAAGATCCTGATAGAACTGTCTCACCATAATGCGTAGTTCCTTCTAGTCATCAAGCCAAACTCCCAAGTCATTCTAAAGGGAGATAATCTTATTATGGCGTCTCCTTACAATAGTTTTGGAATGATAATATTTAGTATTTTTGTCACCATCAGTTATCCACTTTCCTTGAGATTTTTGGTACCACAAACACTCTTCTTGGTACAACGTACATGTAAGTTGATCTTGAAGGTCCTTTCTTTGAGAATCTAAGAAAGTGTTATACCCATAGTGAAGGCTATTCTGAATCCCATTAAGTCTACACAGGAGGTCTTTTTTCCTTATAAAAATGTTTCTGTAAGTATGAAAGTACGCCTAAGAGGGGGGTGAATTAGGTGTTAGCAAATTTTCGTGTTTTAGTGATATAGTAGTTGAATTTTCTGAATTTAATAAAGTGTCTACTAATAATAAAGTGCAGTAAATAAATGAACGCTTAAGATTTATCCTGGTTCCCCTTATAACCAAGGGTACGTCCAGTCCTCTTGCACACCACAAGAGATTGATCCACTAATTGTCAGAAAATGTATAACTCCTACCCTGGGATTCTTGCTACAAACTTCTAACAACACTTCTAAGATAACACACCACTATCTTAGATTAAGCTACTTTTAAGAAAGTACTACTTTCCTTTACAAGTGAAACAATAAGATTTGAATAAGAATAAGGAGAGGTATATTGATAAACAATCCAATAACAATTCAAGTACTTGAGAACCTTTCTGAATGATATGAAAATGAAATGCAAGTACTTTGTAAAAAATCAGAATTGTGATAAAAGTTGTTCAAGGTATTGACTCAAGGATTGTGTATTTTTTGATCTGAAGTTATGGGGTATTTATACTCCATAAACATCTCTTCAGATTCTTGGCCATTAATCCAAGAGGTTTGATGAAGAAATACAATGATTTGGATCCATTCCAGATCTGAAAAATTGTATTGCTTCCAGTTGTATTCGAATACAGGATGTGTGTATTCGAATACACCTCTTTGTAACGTTAAAAAATATTCAAAAATTACACCTTGTATTCGAATACACCTTTGTGTAGTCGAATACAGATTAGTGAAAATTTGCCACTGACTTATAGTGTATTCGACTACACATAGTCGTAGTCGAATACAACTTTGAGATTTTTGCTTCTGACTTGCATTGTATTCGAATACAAGATGCTGAATTCGAATACACTTATGTATTTTGTCAAAAATATGATTTTTAAGACTTTGTTAATGTTGTTTTAACTTTCGAAAATACTTTAAATGCATATGTAAATATGACTTGTTCTCATGTAATTGAAATATTGGTTTGTATCATATACCTTTACATTTTATCATCTAATGTATGGATTTGAAGCTTATTAATGAAGATATTTGATCTTCTTTTTGATCTTGTTGCATTGACCATAATTGGTGATCTTTGTCTTCATCAAAAACATGTAGTTTACATTCTTCCCCTTTTTGATTATGACAAAATGTTGTTGTTGTGGAGAGATTGTGTAATTTGAATCATTGCTCCCCCGTAATAGATGCGTACTCCCCCGTTGTATGTGATTAATTGAAAAATTGTTTGAGTACCTACAAGGTTTGTAATGCAACAACAATACCAACTTTTCTCCCCCTTTTGACATAATCAAAAAGAAGGAAAAATATAGAAACATACAATTCCAAACATATAAACATAAATAAGGGTAAAAATACACATTGTTCTGGGAACGTGTATTCGACTACACATGGGTTGTATTCGAATACATAAATATCTGGAAAATCATCTATTCGAATACAGTCATTTTGTATTCGACTATATTATCGAATTTTTGCTAAAAAAACTAAATTTTTCATGAAAATTTCAACATGTAAGGCACATATTCACATATTAAAAAAAAATAAACATTAAGAAATTAATTCTAACAGTTTATTAAGAGGAAATTTTAAATCTTGAAGAAATATGAAAAGGTATATGTATCTTTCTTTACCCACACGTAATGCCCTTTTGGAACACTAATGTTTCTAATGTGACAAGCGTTAGGTGTGTGACCATGAAGACCACAATAAGAACAAGTAGGATTAAAGCTATTTTTAGTAGCATGTGTATGAGATTTATTTTGAATAATTCTCTCTTTATAATGATGATCCTTTTTCATAACTATAATATTTTCTTGATTGGATTGATTACTTGCTTTAACAAAAATAGTCTTATTCAAGTTTGGTTTATTAAATTTTGAATATCCAAGATCACTTTTGTCATTTGAGTATCTTTTCATATTTAAAACATTTTCCAATCCTATTTGTCCCTTTTCGTATAGTTCAATTACCTTATTTAATTGAACAATTTTGAAAGAGAGGGAATCACATTTATTGTATGTAAAATTTTGTTTTAGTTTTTTCAGAATTTTTCTCCATAATGTCAACTTTTTCTTGTATGTAGTTTACAGTTTCGAAACAACTTTTTGCTCCAATTATTTTGGGTGGGAGTAAGGTTCTACATAAGAGTAATCAAATTGTGGTACCTCATCTAATTCTCTTGAATAACCGTTTCGACATTATCATCGATTATCCACGTAACTTCAAATTTGAAAGATCTATTTTTGTTACAAATAGGTCCACCCTCAAGAAGAACAGGGAGAGAGTGATAATCGAAATGTATACGGGGAGAACTTTATCAAAAGCCTCGTGGTAACGTAATCTCTAGTGAACAATACACGACAATACACGTAATGCAATCCAAATTTCGAAAAATTGATGAAATCATGAGTTCATTAAGAAAGTGGAAGGAAACCTAAAAAGAAAGTCATTAAAAGAAGAATAAAATTAAATTTCTCTAGAAATAATGAGTTTGAATTGTTTTACCGATATCTTTAGTTTCCAAAGTCTAATAAAAAAACAATTCCATCCTTCTCAAGTGGTACATAAAATCTAATATTTATTTATATTATAAAATAAAATAAATACATTACATAATTTAAATAATCAATATACATAATGTATATTTTTCATTTATTAATTAATGTAATACGTAAAATTCAACTATCAAAAGATTGTTAAATTCTAATACCGACATTCATAAATCTGATGGTTGAAATCAAATTAATGATTGAAAACTTTTCTTATAAATTAATATACTAAAATCATTTCCTTCAATGTCAAGTTCCTCAATCAACTGGGTGGTTAAATTAAACCGAACTATATCACCATCTTCTTTCTGAAAAAATAAATCACCTTTCTTTCCTGCTCCAATTGGGCATCTAATATCAGACAATGGCCCAATAATAAAAAGTTTAGTCCATGATTCTTTTGCTCCAATTTCTCCCAAAATGGATATGTGAAAATTAGTCTTATCTAAAGGCCATGTGATCAAAGCAATAGACCCATTTAACACCATTAAGGATATTGGTGAATTACAAACATCAAAATCATCATCCACATTTGAAAGTACTTCTACAGGTATAGGTGTTGTGATAATCTCCTCGGTGACCAAGTCAAACGATGCTATGTCTTTTCCAACATCCGAAAAACACCACCAATGACACATTTCGTTCATGTACAATCGTTGACAAGTCTCATTATAAAATGCTGATATAAAACCGACATCTTTGTCAATTTTTCTCCAAGAGTTACTTTTAAGGTTATATATTCGGTACTCGCAACTGAATTCTGGGTAATCATTAGGTTCATATAGAAGACAATATGTTACATTCGCAATCAGCTTATAATCGTTTCTAACTTGGTCATAACCAAATCCAAGTGGAATAAGCTCTTCTGTAATATAAGGTGATACATACTTACGAGGGATTTGAGGGATGATCTTGAATTCCTCTATTGTTGGATTCCATAATACATATCTTAGATCTCTAGTGTAGAGACAAAGAATTCCGGTAATACTACCAGAATCCAAAACCCTAAAAGAAGGGTGCTCATCTTGAAACGGATTTGGAAAATCTAATTTGATTACATCCTCAAAATTATCTCCAGAAAATGAACACATATCTCTATTAGTAAGCTGTAGGAGAAGAGATGTATCATCGTAGTACGAATGATCATAAGAGATTAAATTGTTGTGAAAGATGCTCTTGAAATGATTGTTTTCAAATAAGAGAATCCATGATTTACGTACGCATCCAAACCGCTTCAAAGATTTTAGAGGCAATTTTGATAGAATATGAAATGCAAGATCGTCGCATATGTAGTTTCTAACCTTTTCTTTTATCACACTAGCATATTTTTCCATCTCTACTAGTAACTATAAATTTGTTGACAAGAGATATGTTGTGATTTAATATAATATTTAGAGATCAAAACAAAAAGATGCAAGCAAAATTGACTCAATGGTGGTGCAAGTGTTAATCCAAATAATATATAATGAAATTGTAAAGTGTGGGTAAAACTAACTATACAAGTGTTCGAGTAAAATATTTTCAAAACTAAATTAATTATTGATAAATACCATAAAATCTTATTTTCTAACTTAATTGACTAACTTAGTTGATAAGTATATATGAAAAACATAATTGAGAAGTAATGGTAAAAGATATTTTGACAAAAAAATATTATTATAATGGATTTTAATATCTTTGGTCAAAGATTCCTTTAATTTAATTAAATGAAAACTGAAATAAGAATTAACATCAAGTATTTGGATTCTCGATTTCCCAATCTATCTTAATTACCATTTTAAGTAATTGTTCATTTTCAATTTGATTTTTCTTGTTTTTTCAATATATAATTTTTCCTAATTACTTTTCTTGCTAGTTTGTTTTTGTAAAAGGTAGGATATATTATTCAAATAAAGAAAAAGATTATCTAATCAACTCAATATACAATAAAATCATATCACTGCACATCTAAGACAATATGAATAGTAAATTTTTTTCTATACGGTTCATTTATTATATATTAAATAAATAGGATTTTAACTTTCAATTTTTCAAAACAATCTCTATGAAAATTTACTAAAAAAATAGTAAAAGTTGACT
>JBBPBS010001017.1:19271072-19284476 GCA_037974835.1 Cicer judaicum
TTTTATATATTAAATAAATAGGATTTTAACTTTCAATTTTCTAAAACAATTTTTATGAAAATTTACTAAAAAAAATAGTAAAAGTTATTTTCTGACATATTTTTTTTGTTATTATAAATTAAAAGATAATTTTGACGTCATTCACTAATTTAGATATTAATTATAGAAATTTGAACATAATAAAAATTAATATTTTCTTAAAAAATACCTCTTGAAAAGTTACTTAAAAGAACTTATTATTTCAGGGCATTTTGTAGATTTTTTTAAGTTTTATTTTGATTAAAAGATTGTATTATGAATGTGAAATACTTAAAATTAGTTTTTCTATGAGAAGCTATTGTAACAAATGAACTAATAATATATCCATATGTCACTGTCTTTCTTACCTCAAATAATTATATTTATTTAATTATCAATATAATAATACTTATTTTTATTAATTTAATTAATTAATCAAAGAAAAATATTATTGTATTCATGATACAACAACATAGTAGCATATGTCACCAAGAAAGTACTTAGTCTTGTCGTTTTTGAGTCAAAATTTTTTATGAAGTTTCAATGATTACAAACTTTAATGATTAAACAATTAAAAGATTTTCATATATCTTGTTATATAATGTGTATTTTTGAGTGTCCTTATAAGATAGAAAATTTATAAGCACAAAAGAACAAAGTGGAATTCAAGATACATTGTCACAAAAGACTACAAAATATTCAATATTGAAAGTTCACAATGTTCTGTCTTAATCACAAGACAATCTGCTAACGCTTATAGAAATAAATTAAATGGACAAAGTCATTGAATTAGTAAAAAAATCTCACTTAAATGAGGCATAAAAATTATGAAGACTATTCAAGATTTTCACAAGATCATTTAAGTCAAAGAAAAATATTCAGTATGATAAGCTATTTAACTCATATATGATATGACAAATAAAGTGTCAAATAAATAAATTAGAAATTGATGTTCAAGAAGATCATAACAGTCCATCCACCTTGAATAAATTCAAACTGCAATTTTATGAACATAAAAAAGTTGCAAGATTAGAAGGTTTATAGAAAAAGTACAAGAATATAAAAGTAACTAAAATGTTGGTAATATCATTCAAGGCTTAAATCAAGAGATAACTCATCACAAAAGTGAAGAAATTTGATTAAAATTCATTAAACACATTCAGGATCATCATAGAAATACAAATCTAAAGTATATAAACAGGGTAGTCATTGTCATGACCTACAACACTTTAGATTGAAGATTTGTCTGGTATTTGACGAGTGTTAGTTTTTGACACCATCACGACACTAATATATATAATTACATTCAATTAGTTATATTTTTTTTAATTATTATATTTGACATCATGTTAATATCAATAATGTGTCTAGGGTCTCTGTAGGTCGAGTAGATTTATATTCACATATAAAGTTTCTTCTATCAATGCTATTCATATATATTTTTGTTAAATTTCGTCGAGCATTACAGTTGTAATTTCTTTTATGAAAGATGTCTAATGGGTTTATCTTTGCTTTTTGTCGGTGACTTGATACTAAAATAGCTATGGCATCACCGGGATGCTATTATGTGTTGTTCATTAAAGGTCCGATTGCAATTCCATTTCATTTTTACTAGGTATTTCTATGGTGCATTACTTTATTGTTTTTAGTGTTGATGCAATCAATTTTTCTTCTTAGCGAATAAAGTTTATCTAATAAGTGTAACGATGAATTAAGATTTTATTCATTTTATTCTTTTATTTGGCTAATTTTAACCCATTTTAGTTCTTAACGAATGTAGTTCATTCAATAAGTGCAAAAGTCTCAATGAAAAAAAATGTTGGTCATTTTGGTCTTCACCCAACTTATTCTTAGTCCATTTTGGTTCTTAGCTTTTCTAATTTTATCCAATAAGTGGAATTATGTCAATGAATTAAGGTTTTGATCTTCACTTATACGAATCTTGAAAACATCAAAATTAGATACTTGTGATCTCCTTATTCACTTTGCTAATTCTAACTCATTTTTGGTTCTTAACTAATAAAGTTCATCCAATAAGTACAATAGTTTTAATGCATTAAGATTTTGATCATTTTGGTTTTCACTTAAGTACAATAGTTTTAAAGTAAAATATTTGTACGATTGGATCATTGAAAATCAAATTTCAAAGTCATAGTTTGTCTAATTAGTTAATATTAAACTGTTGAATCCTAAAAGATTAAATTTTGGGTTAAATAAGTTTATTTCTTTTCTAGTCCCAGTAAAAAAATTCATGTTTTTTTTTATTTTATAAAATTATTCTACAAGCTATTTTAATACTTTGCTGAAATGAAACATCCTTCAACTTTTAAATTATTTAATGATTTTCGTAAGTATGTTTAGAACATTATTAAAAGATCATCTGCACAAATTTATGATTTTTTTTTAACTTAGGATAAATTAAATATGCAATAAGATTTTGGTTCTTAGCCAATAAAGTTCATCCAATAAGTACAATAGTTTTAATGCAATAAGATTTTGGTCATTTTGGTTTTCACTTAAGTACAATAGTTTTAAAGTAAAATATTTGTACGATTGGATTATTGAAAATCAAATTTCAAAGTCATAGTTTGTCTAATTAGTTAATATTAAACTGTTGAATCCTAGAAGATTAAATTTTGGGTTAAATAAGTTTATTTCTTTTCTAGTCCCAATAAAAAAATTCATGTTTTTTATTTTATTTTATAAAATTATTCTACAAGCTATTTTAATACTTTGCTGAAATGAAACATCCTTCAACTTTTAAATTATTTAATGATTTTCGTAAGTATGTTTAGAACATTATTAAAAGATCATCTACACAAATTTATGATTTTTTTTTTTTAACTTAGGATAAATTAAATATGAATTTTTTAAATGTCATATGTTCAAGAAAAAAGTCAAAAAAATATGAATTTAAAAATCGAATTTTGAGTTCGTTTGTTGTGAAAAAAACATTTTATAGTGTGTAAACGCGCATGCCAAAAATCATTCAAAAATATATGTTGATGCTCCAAAAAAGATTAAAACTACTTGCATAATAATTTTATAGGGACTAAAATATGTGATTTATTTTTGCAAGGACTAAAAAAAAATTCAAAATTTTGTAAGGACCAAAAAATTTATGTAATCGTTAAATTTTTTAGTCATTGTCAATCTAGTTTCTGACATATTTAAATTCTAGTTTTGATTACCTAACGATTCAATCTTAACTAATTAGGAGATTATGACTTAAAAAATTTACTTTGAATGATTCAACCATTCAATCTTATCCAAACTTGGAAATTCTAATTTCAACAATCCAATTATTCAATCTAACATAAATAAACTAAATATTTCTAAGAAATTCCAATTTCAAAGATTTGAAGATTCAATCTTAACTTATTAGACCGAAATAAACTATAAATTTTAATTTCGACAACTCAATATGTCAATCTTAACTAATTAGACTAATTATAATTAAGAAGTTATAATTTTAAGGATCTAACTATATTTCAATCTTACATAGTTAAACTACATATGACTAAGAAATTATAATTATGATGATGCGACAATTAAATCTTAACTAATCAAACTACTTTGAATGATATAACTATTTAATCTTAACTAATTAGACTAAATACGATTTAGAAATTATAATTTCAATAATATGACGGTTTTAATATAACCTAATTAGACTAAATATGTCTAAGATATTCCAATTTCGTTTATCCGACGGTTCAATGTTAACTAATTATATTGACTATCATTTTGAAATTTTAATTTTTACGATCCAATTTTTCAATCTTAACTAACTAGACTAAATATAATTAAGAAATTTTAATTTCGATGATACGACGATTAAACTTTTACTAATCAAACAAACTATGACTTATAAATTTAAATTTCAATGATCAAATTGTTCAATGTTAACTAATTAGACCAACTATTATTTAGAAATTTTAATTTTTCCGATCTAACATTTTAATATTAAATAATTAGACTAAATATGACTTAGAAATTATAATTTAAAATGATTTGTCAGTTTCATCTAACTTAATTACACTGATTGTGACTTTTAAGTTTTAATTTTGATTATCCAATGATTTAATCTAACTTATATAAAGTAAATATAACTAAGAAATTAATATTTATTGATTTCACGATTCAATCTTAACTAAATAGACGTACTGCAATTTAAAAATATTTAACTTCGATGATTCAACAGCTCAATCTTAACTAATTAAAGTAACTAAAATTTAAATGATAAGATTAATGATCCAAAGGTTCAATGTGCAATATTAGACTAAAAACTACCTGTTATTTTTGTTTAAAAAGGAAGTTTGAAGGTTCGTAATTTCGATAGCCTTTAATAACGCAAAATTAGATTTCCAATTTAGTATTGCAATTACAATGGCAACTATCGTGGGTTCACATTGGAAAAATTATTCGATGAGTTTGGTCGTAAGGCATTGTGTGCGGATTTCGCCAAGTTAATGCAATAAGTAATTTCTACAAGTTAACACAATTCGATGGCCTCAATGTATAAGCACATAAAACAAGTGATCTAACATGGACATAATATAAAAGTAGACTTTCGTAAGCTATGAAAACTAAGATCTCGATAAAGGGGTGGTACCAATGATAATTTAAACCCAAAATAATATATATACAACAAAAGCTTAGTAATATTAAAGTTTTCATACAAAAAATCGTTTGTTTGTAATTAAATAAGTAAATATAAATTATAATTCTTAATTCTCAGAGTGGAGTTTCTTTTAAATTTAAACTTCAAGGCTCATTAACCTATAATAAATTTGATTTCACAAATGCATGGCGAAACCATTCAAACACAAACAATGAAGAATGTGAGTTTTGAAATCATATTGATAGCATAATATAAGTAAGAAACATATGCAAAAGAAAATCAATACATTTCACTATAACATCAAATCATCTAAGAGAAATTATTATCACGCATAATAAATATTAATCACAACAAAACAATTACAATAAAATGCAATGTGATGCATGAGTTTAGACTCTACTCTATAATTTGGTATCATTCTAACTTTGAAGTACTTGGTTAAGAGACTTGATATTATGCCACCACACAAGTGGTCGACCAATTGAAATTGGTCATGTCTTCATAGATCTCCTCAACTCAACCTGAGACAGATATACGCGACAATCGATGTAAACGTGATGCATAGTAGCTCTCGAAATTTAGAGTGTTATCTCTAAGATCTAACAATCTTGCCTTAAGACTCAACGGCAGATCGCCACGATCAAGCTGTTGTATTTCCCCGAAATCACTAGGCTTCTCAGACCTTACCTATGTGATGACAATAATTTCCACTTCAAAATTTTAATTTGGATTCCCCAATGGGGAAAGTGCAATGTGGAATTATCACTATAGATGATGAATGAGTTTAAAGTTCTCCAAGTTACAAACATGTTGACTCAAGAGAAAATGAAGTTGATCGAGGTCGGCAAGACCCCTGAGATGTAATGAACGTGTTTGTATACCCGACAATACAGAATTGAGGAAGATTATCTTGGATAAGGCCCATAAAATCAAGTTGAGTATTCACCCTTGTACCACCAAAATGTATAAAAACCTTAAGCAAAAGTTTTGGTGGCCGACAATGAAGAAACAAGTAGCAGAATATGTGGTTTCATGTTTGACTTGTCAAAAAGCCAAGGTAGAGCATCAGAAACCAGGGGGGTTACTAAGGTCATTAGATGTACTAGTATGGAAATGGGACAATATATATATGGATTTCGCGGTAGCATTGCTAGAGACTCAACGAAGGTTTGACTCCATTTGGATGAAGACCACTTACTCTATCAAGGACATCCTCCAATATTAGGATTAGATAACCATCAATCGAAGAATTGCTAAAAGACTTTATGATCAAAACATATTCTTACCTGGCTAAAACTAATACTCACATGGCCAAAAAAAAAAGCCATTATTCTAAAACACCTAGAAGTAACTATTGGGGGAAAGTAAATATCAATGGCTTTGTTGCACCTACACGTTGTGCTTCTTCTAAACAAATGTACATGAATGAAATGTGTCATTGGTGATATTTTAAAGATTTTGTTGAAAGAGATTCGACATTATTTGACTTTGTCAGTGTAGGATTGGTGTCTTAAAGTATATTTCTATAATGGTGTGTTAGAACAAAGATTTGATATGGGTCATTATTTCACATGTTCATTTCATGCAATCCAAACAACAATCAGAAACCCTATTGAACTAAATGACTATATAAAAGGATTCATGATTGTCACAAACATATAGAGATCAACGACATAAAACAAGAAAACAATTCTCGTTGTTCCAAATTACAAACTCTTGAAAACCTCTTGTATTTGCTATAAGTGCTGAAAAACCAAAAAATTCTTCTTATAGCAATCTGTGTAAACACTTGTGTGAAAATTTGTTCCAAATCCAATCTAAAATCTTTTAACATGACCCAATAGTGGTTTTCATCCTCCATAAGATGATCATACTTACTAAGCTAAAAGGTTGAGAAGACTAGAACACAGTTAGGATGACTATAAGGTGTTTAGTGAACTTCTCATTCCTTTGTTGAATAGTAGATTAAATCCTTTTGTGTGAAGGGACTCGACGTAGCTATCGTGTTGTTGGTGAACCAAGATAAATTGATTTGTGTTTCTTTCCTTATCTCTTACATATTATTTTACTAAATGGTGTTTTCAACATCACCAACTTTTTGTAAATTGTTTTTAATTTATTTTTTGAAATAAACACACAATTCAACCCCCACCCCCCATTTCTTGTGTTTTCTCTCTACAATTTGCATCAATTCTCGGTCTCAAAGCTGAACATTTAATTGTGTTTGAGTAAATACTTATTATCATCATTAACTCTTGTGATGAATCTATAAGTGAAAATGTTGACAAGCCTCCCTTGTTTGATGGAGAAAGATTTGAATACTTGAAAGATCATCGAGAAGTTTCTACATCTCACATGATCTTGAACATTGGAACATAGTCGAAGATGGCTATGAAGTTTCCAAAGATGATGTTGGTGTTGAAATATCTAGAAATAATCTCATCACTGATAAAAAGAAACAATACAAGATGCATCACAAATAAAAAACCTATATAATCAAAGCTATCACCTTCAAAAATGCAACAGCAAAGAAACAGCAAAAAGCATCTTTGATGCCCTAGTTCTCAACTATGAAAGAAATAAACAAGTGCAGGAAATTAAAGTAAATATGCTTGTCAGGAAGTCCACATTACTTCAAATGGAAGAGGATGACGACATTGAGACAATTTTTTCTAGATTCCAAACTCTAGTCTCCGAACTAAAGGTTCTTCAAAAGAGCTACACTACATTTGATCATGTCAAGAAGATCTTGAGAAGTCTACCTAACAAGTGGAGACAAAAAATAATTGTAGTTCAAGAGGCTTAAGATCTTAACAAATTTCCTTTAGAGGAGTTGATGAGTTCACATAGATCCCATGATATTGACTTAGTGGAAGATGAAGCAAGAAGAGAATCAAAGTTTTGGATATCACATCCAAAGGAAGCAAAGAAAACTCCAAGGCTCTCCACGCTAAGAATGACTTAGAGGAAAGTGAATTAGAAGACCAAAGTGAAGACTCATATGATGAAGAGTTATCATTCATTTGAAAGAAAATAAAATGCATGTGGAACATCAAGAAGAAATCATTTCCCACAAATAATTTCAACGATCCATAAATTTTAGAACAACTTAAAAAAAATCCGAGAAAAGGAAAATCAGCTGCTATGAAAGCAAAGAACCAGGACAATTGAAATGAGAGTGTCCTATGCTTGAGAAGGAACACTCTCAAAGAAAAGACTTTAAAACAAAGAAGAAGAGTCTTATAATTATGTTAAGTGAGTTTTTGAACAAGAATCACGATGTCTCCTCAAAACTAAAATAACTTATAAAAGCTTATTCCATCTTAACAAACAAATACGACTCCATTGAAAATTTACAAAACAAAAATATAACTCAAAAGGAAAACATCTCAAAAGCCTCATAAGTACTTGTAATTTTGTCAAGTATGAAAACACTTTTCAGGATATTTTAGTAAATGGCATAGATAGAAGCAAACAAGATTACATGACCTTTGGTGTTAGTAGAAACAACAAAAAAGGTATTGGCTTGGAGGAACTAGTGGAAATTCCAACAATTAACTTATCTGAAATTGCGTCCGTATACTTCTTAAATAAAGGTCATTATAAAAGAGCTTGTCCTATGTTGAAAATCTGGAAAGACAAAACACCTTTTAGAACTAATAAACTAGGACCCAATCAAATGTCGGAACCTAAAAACAAAATAATTAATCCTGCAGATATCTTTAGCAATAAAGTTGAAACACTAATCATGGTACCTGGACAGTGGAGGATTTTTGTGATTTAGAGGAAATTAAAAGGGTAATATCATAGGATGTGGCACAATAGGTAATGGTTTTCTCCCCTATATTAAAAATATTCTACTAGTAAAAGGACTAATACATAACCTACTGATAATAACTCAATTAAGTGATAATAGTTATAATATTTTCTTAAATCAAAAGTTTTGTAAGGAAATTAGTCAAACAGATGGATTTACATTTTTTTTCTTGTTAGAGGAAAAACAAAATTTACAAAATAAAGTTATCAGATTTGGAAAAACAAAAAATGAAGTGTCTCATGTCACTGAATAAAGAAAAACTAATTTGGCACAAGAGATTGGGATATGTCGACTTGAGATTAATCTCAAACTTGAAAAGACTTAACCTAATCAAAGGTTTTCAAATTTAAAATTTGAGTCAGATGTTTTTCGTGAGGCATGTCAGAAAAGGAAACAAATTATATCTTCCTTTATTTCAAAGAATGTAGTTTCCATTTCTATATCACTTCAACTTTGACACCTTGATTCATTTGTTCCATTTCTCGTCAAAATATCATACTCCAATTTTTTTTTAAACCTTGTCATATTAAGGAAGAGATTTACTATTTTACTTTAAACAACCTATTTTACTTTAAACAAATATCGAACTCCATGTTTATATAATTTAGATTTGTATTTCTATGGTGATCGATCATGAGTGTGTTTAATAAATTTTTAATCAAACTTTTTCAATTTTGTGATAAGTGAGTTAACTCTTAATTTAAGCTCTTGAATGATGTTACCAACCTTTCGGTTACTTTCGTACTCTTATACTTTTTATAAGAACCTTCTAATCTTGCAACTTTTTTATGTTCATAAAATTGCACTTTAAATTTATTCAAGATGGATTCTTTGGATCTTCTTGAACTTCAGTTTCTCAATTATTTCTTTAATACTTTATTTATTATATCATATGAGTTCTATAGCTTATCAAAATGAATAATTTTCTTTGACTTCAATGATCCTGTGAAAATCTTAAATACTCTTCTTCTTAAATACTCTTCTTCTTAAGTATAATTGAGATTCTTTTACTATTTAATGACCTTGTTCAATTGATTTATTTTTTTAAGTGTGAGTATATTGTCTTGTGTCCAAAGAAGAACATTGTGAACTTCCAGTGTTGAATATTTTGTAGTCTTTTGTGAGATTGTCTCTTGAATTGCACATTATTTTTTTGTGCTTAATCTTGTAAAAAAACTAATTTTAATTATTTCACATTTTTAATACAAATTTTTTTTTGAAAATAAAATTTCAAAAAATCTACAAAATGCCTTGAAATAATCAATTCTTTTAAGTAACTTTTCAAAAGTTATTTTTAAAAAATACATTAATTTTTATCATGTTCAAATCTCTAAAAATTAATACCTAAAATACTAAAAATCAAAATAATATTTAAATCTATAATAACTAAAAAGTGAGTTTCAAAGTAACTTATACTATTTTATAATAATTTTTTATAAAAGTTATTTTAAAAAATAAAAAATGAAAATCCTATTTATTTAATATATAACAAAGGAAACATTTAGATAAAACATTTATTATTCATATTACAAGAATAAATCCAAAATGAATTATTAATTAAAATGGTAATTAAAAAAATTGAAGTTACTTCTTATTTTAGTTTCCACTTGATTTAATTAGAGGAATCTTTGACCAAATATATTAAAATCCATCATCCGAATAATATTTTTACAATTACTTCTCAATTAAGCTTTTAAAGGAGACTTATGAACTAAGTTAGTCAACTAAGTTAGAAAATTGAGAGGGCCAATAAACTCAAATCTATATGCAAATCAACAATACCTTGATAACCCTAATCTCAGCAACTGAGACCTCTCTTCTTCTTTTCTCTTCCTCCACGAAGGCACAAACCGATCCATCAATACACGTTGTTCGGCCTTCAACTACAGTAAACAATTATCAACTCAACAAGGTATGGTATATCAAAATTACATTGTTTAAGATTTAGTGATCACAGTTACATGTTTGAGCTATTCTCTATTTTTATCATTTGTAATCTACTGTTGTAAGTTCTTAAAATCGAATTCATATTTTGTTTGGCAATTTTTTTTTAATGCAAGACAAACAAGTTGTTGGTCTGTGGTTTAACCGATTTGAATTAAGAGTTAAATAATTGGAAGTCTTGGGTTTAAATGTGTGTGGAGAAAATATATTAATATAAATAATAATTAATTATTAACTTTGGTCATTTCAAAAATAAAAATAAAAATGCTACACCATCAATTTTGTTATTATATAATATTTGTTTCGATACACCAAAATAGTCTTATTCTTCGGATTATTCTCGCTGCAATTCCCAACTCCCAGAAGGTGCAATTTTAAACCCTAGTTTTGTAATTTGGGTTGTATTTGCGCTGTCCTGTAATTGTTCTTTTGTTGACATATTTTTACCGTGCTCTTTGATTATGTGAACATTTGAAATTTAGGTAGATGAGAAAGAGAGAAATGATGAATGCAGAAAGAAGAAAATGACAGAATCCAAGAACTGATTTGTATTGATTTATCTTTTAAGAAATTTACAATCTGTTTTGATGATAGCTATTTATACAGTTGAGCTTCTATCTGTTTGCAGAAGATTGTGCAGGCTCCTTGCTCACTGTCCCTTGCTAAATGAGTGTAGCAACAAATGACTTCAAACCATTCCCATCATCTTTGAATTAGGAACTCCTAACTGGACTCATTAAGGAATCTGTGCCCTCCCAGAGTCGCTTCAGAGTTGCTTTTGTCTTCCAAATACCTTCAGGTGAGAAGAGAGGTGACACAAAGGCTTGGTGAGAAGATCTTCAAACCAATCAGTGTCTGGTATATGCTGAACCACTGAGAAGAGCTGCTTCTTTGGGCCACTTTCTCTTGAAGGAAGAAAAAATAATCACAACATCTACATCTCTCTTGTCAGCCAGTTTACAGTTACTAGTAGCGATGGAAAAATATGCGAGTGTGACAAAAGAAAAGGTTAGAAACTTCATATGCGACGATCTTGCATTTCATATTCTATCAAAATTGCCTCTAAAATCTTTGAAGCGGTTTGGATGCGTACATAAATCATGGATTCTCTTATTTGAAAACAATGATTTCATGAGCATCTTTCACAACAATTTAATCTCTTATGATCATTCGTACTACGAAGATACATCTCTTCTCCTACAGCTTACTAATAGAGATATGTGTTCATTTTCTGGAGATAATTTTGATGATCTAATCAAATTAGATTTTCCAAATCCGTTTCAAGATGAGCACCCTTCTTTTAGGGTTTTGGATTCTGGTAGTATTACCGGAATTCTTTGTCTCTACACTAGAGATCTAAGATATGTATTATGGAATCCAACAACAGATGAATTCAAGATCATCCCTCAAATCCCTCGTAAGTATGTATCACCTTATATTACAGAAGAGCTTATTCCACTTGGATTTGGTTATGACCAAGTTAGAAACGATTATAAGCTGATTGCGAATGTAACATATTGTCTTCTATATGAACCTAATGATTACCTAGAATTTAGTTGCGAGTACCGAATATATAACCTTAAAAGTAACTCTTGGAGAAAAATTGACAAAGATGTCGGTTTTATATCAGCATTTTATAATGAGACTTGTCAACGATTGTACATGAACGGAATGTGTCATTGGTGGTGTTTTTCGGATGTTGGAAAAGAGATAGCATCGGTTTAATTTAACCACCCAGTTGATTGAGGAGCTTGACATTGAAGGAGATGATTTTAGTATATTAATTTATAAGAAAAGTTTTCAATCATTAATTTGATTTCAACCATCAGATTTATGAATGTCGGTATTAGAATTTAACAATCTTTTGATAGTTGAATTTTACGTATTACATTAATTAATAAATGAAAAATATATATTATGTATATTAATTATTTAAATTATCTAATGTATTTTTTTATAATATAAATAAATATATGATTTTATGTACAGCTCGAGAATGATGGAACATCAGACTTTGGAAACTAAAGATATTGCTAAAACAATTCAATCTCACCATATTGTCTTATGTATTGTTATTTATAAAATTATTACCATGGTGATTGTGAATTGACTTAAATCTGATTTAGATTATATTATTTAACCTAAATTAAAATATATTTGGGAATTGTCTCGTTTGACTACAAGTGTCTTCACTCTCTTAATCATATTGATCATCATTGCATTACTTTTTCCTCATATAAGATTTTATGGAACAATGTTAAAATCGATAATTTTTCTCCTACCAGAGACATTACATAGGAGATCATCTTTCCCGTTACCTTTTTGTAAGTTGTATGGAGTAGGTCTCATATTATAGTTGATCATGTAGAAGCTAA
Source organism: Cicer judaicum (assembly GCA_037974835.1). Lineage (NCBI taxonomy): Eukaryota > Viridiplantae > Streptophyta > Magnoliopsida > Fabales > Fabaceae > Cicer > Cicer judaicum. The sequence goes on from JBBPBS010001017.1 coordinate 19,283,851, forward strand.
CTATTGAAAACCTATGTGTGCAATAATAGTACAGGACCACAAATTTCTCACATGCTCTTTGTTAATGATCTTCATTTATTTACAAAGGCCTCTATTAAACAATCTCATTGTATCATAAATTGTTTGGATACTTTTTCCGAAGTGTTTGAACAAAAAAAACTAGAGTAACTTCTCATTAAAAAAACTAATTTTAAGTATTTCACATTTTTAATACAAATTTTTTTGAAGATAAAATTTCAAAAAATCTACAAAATGTCTTGAAATAATAAATTCTTTGGAGTAACGGTTTTAGAGTTATTTTTAAAAAAAAATTAATTTTTATTATGTTCAAATCTTTAAAAATTAATATCTAAAATATTGAATGTCAAAATAATCATTTAATCTATATTAACTAAAAGGCTAAATTATATTCGTGGTCTCTTAACTTAATTTTAGGTAACGTTTTAGTTCTTTATCTTTTTTTTTTCTAAGTTGATCCTTTATTTTAATTTTAAGTGACAATTTCATATTTTATGTTTTAAAATTTCGATAATGTTATCCTTTTTTGTACAAAAATTCAAAAAAATCATCAAAATTTTTAACCAAAACCCATTAAATTAAATAATCATCTTCAATATAATGCAAAT
>JBBPBS010001017.1:19284858-19297935 GCA_037974835.1 Cicer judaicum
TTTTTTTTCTTATTTAAATAATATATCCTACCTCTTAAAAAAACAACTACCAGAAAAGCATTTAAGATAAATTATATATTGGCAAAACAAAAAGAAAAAAAATTGAAAATGAATTATTACTTAAAATGGTAATTAAGATAGATATGGATATTGAGAATTCAAATAATTGATGTTACTTCTTATTTTAGTTTTCACTTCATTTTTCAACGTTAAAAAAATATATAATTTTTCTCCTACAAGTGTAGCATATTCATTTTTCTTTTTTGAAGCTTTAAAAAAATTTATCACATAATTCAAACTAAACTGAACTAGAACTCATTTTGTTTATATTATTAAATTTTCAAGCCAACACTTTTAAAGCACTAAATAAAAAAAAAAATTACTCGAGCACATTTTTGTAATAACACTACAAATATAATGATTAGAAATCAATAGTCAATTTTAAATTAAATAAAACAATATTTTTAGAATAAATATTGCATTTATTTGATTTGATTTGGTGTGAACTTAAACACATAAATTTATCAATTTAATATTTTGTATTTATCAAATCATTAGTTTGATTTTTATATTATTCGACGAAATTCACAACATAATCGAAATTTAAGTTGAAATTTAAGTTATAATATGTATACATTTTGTTAATTAATTTTTCTTATATCATTTCTTATAAAAATAAATTGTTGGGAAATTTGAGATAGTACCGTCCCAACAAAGATCAGTCGTCCCTTCTCAACACAACAAATAAGAATATAATTTTGTTACCCACGTCCTCTACTCACCCCTCAATTTTTTTTATAAAAACAAAATATATAAAATACTTTGTCTATTTATACATTCTTTAAATTTCATTTATTTCTTCATCACTATTTTTAACCTCATAACTCACATATCACAAAATCATTTATAACTTTATCATTCAAAACTCACACCACTCACACATAACTTACACCCTATAAATTTCTTCTTCATATTATGATTAAAGTCACCCAACAAAGTATGTTTATTGATCTGTGTTTTTTTTCTTTCAAAATCTAGAGATTTTACATGAACTCAATTCACATACGTTGTAAATAATTCATTATATACAAACTTAAATCATGTATTGTTACGTAAACTGAATTTATGTATATTATTAAATTTAAGAAATCACAGGTAATACATGAATCCAATTCACATAAAACTACATGATTTAAGTTTTCTAGGAACTATCTGAATACAATTCATGTACACCTTCATGAATTGAGTTCCCGTAAATTGCATGATTTAGATCACATAAACACGTGAAATCAATTACGGCAGTAAGATATACGTGAACTCAAGAAGAAAAAGAAGATAGAATGAGAGGTTAGAGTTTCAAAAATGTTATAAATAGGCAAAGGTTAAATAATATTATAAATAAATAAGGACATTTTAAATTTTTCGTTTTAGGTAGAAAAATGGAGATGTAGATAGCAAAATTGATAAGAATATGACATATGCTTTAACCAAGTTATATATTTATTATTAAAAAAATGTATGACAATGGTGACCATGTTACTTTTATCAAAGATTATCTTAATTTCTAAGGGCATTTATTTTTAGGTTTTAACCCTCTAATTTCTAGGAGAATAAAACCTAATAATTCAAAATACGACGGAGAGGTAAGTAAAGCATGATACAATAGAAAAAAGGTTTGCTTTTTGAGTGTTTACATACTTAATGGTGAGAGGGAAATGAGTTGCTAGAAATTTCGCATTAAGATAAGAACCACCACTTTGGTTTGCCTCTCTTTTGATGCAAGAATTTATAGGGGTTGAAGTTCATTAGTAATTTGTAAACAAACAAAACAAAAGGCATTTAGATGATCTTCTTGAGTTTGACTCAGTTTGACTCATTATCTATTGAAGTGAAACTGCCAATAATAATAATAATGCACATTACTATATGGTAAGAGTCCTGTTTACTAATTTCACCACCAAATGTGAATAAAACCATAACACGTTCTAAAATCCCAAATCAGATTCAAGTTTGATCAAGGAAAGAGTACATGAATAAATCTCATTTGTTACTATTGCTAACACATGATACCAAGCTTAATAAGAAACTTCAAGCAACTGTCACAAACCTGAAACAAAAACTTACTTTACAAGCTTCCCTTGTTTTTGTCGTCGTGTGACGCTATTTTTAATTACCGTGATGCCAAAGACCAGAAGTTCAGCAGAAACGACGGCACTGTGGTGAACCAACAAATGAAAGCCATGCCTGTAGCCGTTTCAAACTGCACACAGTGGTTCTCTGAGCAATTACCAAGATCGTTATCGATGAGCACTGTGATGCCTGCTGATGCACATGCTGCTGCAAACATAAGAGTCGAAGTGACCTGCACGTAATTACGTGTCTTCTCAATTAACTCTACACACCCCTTTTCAAATGGGAAAAAATGATAATAGAATTAAAGCGCCACATGTCTACATTATAAAGCTGAGAAATGATATTTTGACACACAATCGACTTAAAAAAATCGACAAAATAGTTGGTTAACGCAATTCAAATACATGATTAATTACGTTCAGTAGATGGTTAATAGCTATATAATAGGGGTCAAAACTTATTAACCATCAATTTTATGTGATTAATCATGATATCTAGGTGTTTAAATCTACAAGTAATTGGACACTTGGAAATCATGGTTATTTATGTTCACATTCGTGATTAATTACATATAGTGAATGGTTAATGAGTTTAGTTATCTGTTACATTACATTACATTTATTAATTATCCACATAACGTAACTAACCATGTATTTTGACTCTGTTAACCACCTATTTTGTTGTCAATTTTTGTGTCAAAATAACACGACTATGAAGCTTAAGAGTTCTAAACTAGTTGATAATGAAAAGAGTTATAAATCATGGTGTGCATAATGCGTATCAGGTTATTTAACAATGGAGACTAATAGAAAATATGTTGGATGAGTCAGTAACAGATTTTAAAAAGATGTGTGCTGCACATGACAGACCGAGTGAATGGAATTGTAGAAATTACCCACCCAGAAATAGTTACAATTATAGTAACATTATAACAAAATTACGGAGTCTTACTGGAGATCTTACCCCATCACCAATTGTAAAAAAACTGACAAGTCGACTGTTCTGCAAAGATCGTCTTACTAAGATAGCATATACATCAGTAATAGCTAATGAAATGCTCCACAAAGTCTGCAAGCCGGAAGCCGCAACAAGGAAACTGATAAAAGATGACAAAGGGATATTATGTAATGTTGTAGCATTTCATTTCATATACAAAAGGGGGGATTCGAAAAAGAATAAAGCCAAACAATACAATGACATGTTCAATTTGGTAAACAACTTAAGTAATAGCTTAATGAATAAGTATTTATCATACAAATACTTGTACATAATGTACATGAGTTCTTTCAAGATTCGTAAGCTATTCCTTGAAAATTATTAAAATAAGTTGAAAACATCTTATGCTTGAAGTTATTTTCATAAGCTCACTAAAACACTTACATGGACATTTATGTCACATAAGTCGAAATAAACTATAAAAGCTCTTTCAAATGCACCCTAAACAATGTAGGCTAATCTTCATGGTCAAATACATGTTAGAAATAAGCCATCATATATCAGAACAATCAAAACCTGTTATCATCTGCATATACATCCAATTAAATTAAAAGCATCCAGTCCATACAACCATACCGAATGCTTTTAGGCATGGCACTAAGTCATTATCAAAAACTTTTAATTCCATTTTAAGACTCCATACAACAATTACTGTTCCAATAGTTCATGTGATGTTTTGAAAAAAACTGGTATCTCAGAAAATAGCAAATGATTTTCTTATAATTTGTTTTATGCCTAATTAAACCCCACAAAATAGACTTATAAAGTGAGATATGCAGCTCACTTAGATACACTTTTCAAGCCATATCTCATCCAATGTGTTACATTCAACACACACCCTTCATGCCTAAAATGGAACATCTATGCGTGAAATAAGTGGCCCGATAGCAGGTAGCCGAGTGAGTCTTGGATAGGCTTTGATACGATCTTAGCATTTGAGTTGAGCCTAACTAAACTTCACAAAATTGGCTTGTAAGGTGGAGAATACCTCTCACTTAAAAAATATTTTTCATGACATATTACATCAAATGTGAGACTCTCTACAGACTTTTTTATTTCAATAACAGAAATCTAGGCTAGACCCAATTTTGGTATGGATCAGAAATTACAAATGGTAACCAGAGAAATTTGAGAGACTCTAGACTCTCCTTATGCCATTTACAATTTTCCACCACCCCCCCCCACTCCTATATACACATGGCAATAAACTGTTGGTCCTTTTGGGTGTAGTTATCCATTGTGACATAAACCTGTCTAACCACCTGTCTTCTGCTATCATATTTTTGAACAGAAAATTATTAGTGATATGATATGTGGGAAACGGAAATCATTTTTTGTGTCAACAAACCCAAAAACACTGATATTTTATATTCGACTGAGAAATTGTGTCCTGACAGCATCTCAGGTAGATGTTACCAAGATGTCAAGACTCCCTAAGATACTAAGTATGATGCATTAGATAAACTAACGTGTCTGAAAATCGTTGTATGCTACAAAAGCTCCATTTTGGCACCAAATAGTAATATGGATGGCTTTAGCTTCTTTTTTTGGAAAACAATCCTCCAAATCATGCTTTCTTATTACAGAAATTTCGATACCACTAGACTTATAAACACGCAGCTCTATCATACTACTCAGACTCATTGAATGAAAGATATGAACAAATAACCTACCAATTGATTATGTTCCAGGCTGCAACACAATCAGACTCCTCAAGAACAATTTCAAGTTAATAACCTTATATCAGAAGCACATGCAGTCTTTCATTACTAGTCTAGATCCACATGCTACCATACCCATGTGGCAGATGCTTTTATGAAAATTTATCAGAATCAAGTTCCCAATTGTCTAACAATCCTGATTTTTTCACACAAATTGCTCTTTACCTATATCCCTTTACACCTCATCTCCCTTTGAAACAAACCGCTATTTTTCACAATTAAAACAAACCGCTATTTTTCATGATCTAGGATGGACAACAACACTACTCTCGTCCTATTTAGTGTGTAAACAAATCTCTAACTATAGACAAAAACCTCTAAATTGGAATCTCATTAATCTAAGAAAAATGATAATTTAACCAAATCCAAAGACACAGGGTTCTTACAATCACAATCACAAATAAATGGAATTTAAATGTAATAACAAAAAAAGTAACTGAAAACTCATAAAATAAACAGAATGAATTACCAGAAGGCAGTGACTGAAGGGAAATCACTAGTGGAAGCCATGATAGAAAGTGCAGCAGCACCGAAAACAAACTGTGAAGCACGCAAAGATAAGCCACCAACAGTACCAGGCATGCCTTGAATATCTTTCATCCTCACCCTGGGTGCGTTTGCGTTTTGATCAACCACAGCAACAACACCTTCAGTAGTTGGAACTTCTTCAACTGGATGAACTGAAGCATGGCTCACGTTCATTTCTTCACCCTCAACACTTCAATTCATAATCACACCTCTCCCTCTCTCTCTCTCTCTCTCAAATTACCCAACTTTCTTCTACAACAAATCTAAGCAAACCCCATTAATTAATTAGTAATTACCCATGATCTAAAATAGAATCAAAAGTAAAACAAAATAATAACTTGTTGTATTTTTTTTATTATTATTGGTGGGGTATAACTGATGAGGGTTCACTTTGATGGATTATTATAAACTAGAGATTACCCTTTAATTTATATCCAAAAAGATTGTAACTTTACAATAAAATCAACAAAACCGAAAAGAATAAATTCCCAAGCTTAGTTCATGAATTAAAAAAAAAAAAAAATCAGAAAAAGAGACATACCCAGAAGAAGAATTGCAGTGAGATCTGAGTCAGAAGAAGAAAGGAAACTGGAAAAAAAAGATGGAAGGAAGGAAAGTGAAGAGAGACACAGAGAGTGCCTGCAGAGTGCAGTTGTTGAATGTTGGTGGTGTGGTGCACGCGTCAGTTGTGAACTTGTCTTTGTTTTATTTATTTATTTCTTCCTTTTTTACACAACTTAATTTATTATTATTGTTTTTGTTTATAGTTTTAGTTTATAAAAAACTTTGGTTACAAATTTTAGTTAAAAGTTATTTTTTTTAAACTCAAGTTAAAAGTGAATGAATTATTGAATGTAAAAAAAAAGTTATGTTATAGTATACTATATACTACTTTCGGTAAGACTGGTTGTCATTTTTTATAAAATTCTTTTTTTATTTTTTAGTTGTATTAATTATTTTTTTACCTATTTTTTTCTATTTTTTTCTGTAATATGTAATAAATATTATAATAAACACATAAACTTGTAAAATAATTCCATTTTTCAAAAAATATAATACTGTGCATTTAATTTGTTAAAAAATAAAGGATTGAACAAAATATTTGTGTACTTTATTTTATTTAAAAACTACCTATCGGAGTAAACAACAAAAGACCAAGAGACTAAATCATCATATAACTTCTTCTCTCAAATACAAACTATTAAAAATATCTTTTTTTACTTTCTACTAAAATATTATTATTCATAGTTACTTTCTGATGTCTCTATTCCTCTCATTTTTCTATCTTTAGTATCTCATGTATCTACCTCTTCCCCTATTTTCTCTACCTCTCGTCTTTCTCTGTTCTTTCTCTCTTTCTCCCCCTATTACCTCTATATTTACACTCTGATATACTCTCTATCTATTTCCCTCTCTATCTATATATACTATCTCCTCCTCTCTTCTCTCTCCCCTTCTAGTCTCTCTCTATCTATCTCTTTTATTTTTCTCTCTAGTATCTCCATATTATATTTTTCTCCCTTTTCTTTTTACTAAATATATCATTATATCTCCTATCTACATCTTTTGTTTCTCCTTGATATCTTATATTAGTATTTACATTTATATATATATAATATATGTATGAGTGAGGATTTATTTGTTGAATGATGTAGACCAACCCTACATGATGAAAGTTAATGAACTTCAAGAACTAGGATCGGAAGAACCATTGACTAGAGAAAATGTTAGGAAACTAAATGAATAATTAGAGAAATAAGTTGTTAATTTTCGTAGTTTTTAGACCTATGACAAAATTGATTTACATTATATTAATTTTTTTTGTCATAGAAATACTTTAAGACTTATTTTTAATTTTAAGATGTAACAATCATACCTTATGATTGGTAGCTTATGCACAATGTCATTAGTTATGTGTAACCTAGGCACCATGTTATTTTGTGTTAGTCTTTTTTATTGTAAGACATAGGAGACTTTTTTTAAAAAAAAGAAAACACTTTGGTGAGATCAAATAAATGCTCTCTAGAATTCTTTTTTGAACCAAATTTAGATTTTATCAAGAACCTCTTATTCTCTAGTTTAGTAGGAGTTAGTCATTGTTGTAGCTTTTGTTTTATGTTTGGTATTATGTATAAATACACTTATGTTTGAATAATGTCATATCAAAAATAAAATTTGGTATTCAGCTTATTACACTTTGTATTTTATTTAACGATATTATTGTAGTAAAGTGGTTCTAGTTGAAAATTGACTTGTATAGATCACCTTCATGTGATTTTCATGTCATGCATTACATGATTCATCTATCTCATGTGGTTGTGTTAATGTTAGTAATTATTGATGAGTTTAGTTATGATTGATATAACAAATACTGCTTTTGTTCTATATAATGGACGAGATATTGACATGTCCAAGGTTTATAATAACAATTTTTTAGCTCATAAATTCTGACACATTTGTAAGGATACATAAGTTTATGGATATGTTGACATGTCTCTTTCACGAGTATTATGTTTTTTTTTCTCTGTCGCACTATCGCAACCCAACATTGTTATCGTCTCCGATTACCTCTATTCTAGTTGACGTTGTCTTGTTCAAGTTTTTTCCTTTGTTCCTTTCCGTGTCCTTATCAACTCTAATTATGTTTTTCAATTTTCGCCCACAACATCGATAGGTATGGTTTGATTATCTTTTTCTTCTAGGATATTCACACTCTCACAATGTTATATGGAAGAAAAAAAAGTGTTATCTTTTTAGGGTTTTGTTGTGATTGTAGCTTAATAACTTCCTTTGATTTTGAGGTATTTATGTTAGGTTCTATTGAATTGTTGTTGACAACAGTGTTTGCTCAAGAGTAATTTTATAGAAAATGTAAGCAACTTTCTTGTGTTAAGAAATTGTAGTCTATTATTATCATCAACAAATTAAGGTGAAAAACTTATTGTATTAATCTAAGAACTTGTGTTTGATTATAAATGATTGAAATAAGAGGATACATGATGTAAGATAGAGGGGCTTGAGTGTCCTCTGTTACTGGACTTTGTCATAAATCAACTTGTCGTTGGTTCTCACATTTCCGATATTTGCATGTTATTTACTAGCTGTCAATTTGACAAGTCCCCTAATTATTGGCCTCAGCCCACATTTTGGATGGGTCAAAAAAATTAATAACTTAAAAGGCCCTCAAAAACAAAACCCCCTAAGAACTTGTGTTTGATTATAAATGATTGAAAGAAAAGGATACATGTAAGATAGAGGGGCTTCGGTGTCCTCTATTACTGGACTTTGTCAATAAATCAACTTGTCATTGGTTCTCACATTTCTGATATTTGCATGTTATTTACTAGCTGTCAATTTGACAAGTCCCCTAATTATTGGTCTCAGTCCACATTTTGGAGGGGTCAAAAAAATGAATAACTTAAAAGGCCCCCAAAAACAAAACCCCCTAAAATTTTGTAGGCTTAGGGGGCCTATAGGTCCACTTTTTTAAAAAAAATCGATTTTCTTTTTTGAGGAATAAAGTTTTTCAATTTTTTCATTGATAAATTTTTTTTGATTTTTTTCTATAAACTTTTTAGATTAATTTTCGATAAAAAATGGCTGATTTTTTTTTTCTGATAAAAAATGTTCAATTGTTTTTTTGAAAAACAAATTTCAATAAAAAATTTCCGATTTTTTGGATAAAAAATGTCTGATTTTTTTTTTGATAAAAAATTTCCCATTTTTTTTTTAAGAAAAAAATCTGAAAATTAACAAAATATTGGGGGCCTATACCCCTTAAGCCCCATGAAATAATGGACCGAAATTTTAAAAAAAATTATTTTGATAGGGTGTCTAATAATAGAACAAAAAATTAAGGGGTCTTGTAGTTGGGGGCTTTTTTGACGGCTCTATTTACTACCCCATAATATTTTTAGAATGATACTTGCATACCGTGATTAGACATGTTTAGAATGAAAACTTCTCTTGGGTCTAAAAAAGAAAATGATAAAATTCATTTTAGTAGTAGTTGATCTATTTACAATATTTTGAAATTCATGCTCAATTACATATAAATTTTGATATAATTTTAAAAGAAATTCAATAAATTCATGCTCGTGAACAAGTGAATTTGTGCATTTTTTAGTTGTGTCTTCCAATGATTTATTATTTATCTTATATGTGATAAGGTTTGACCATTAATTATGATGATGCAAGTCCTAGCATGACAAGAAATGGATACTTACATCACAAGTGACAGTTTATTGGAGTGATAGTAAGAGAGAAATATATTTTGTGTTACTTAGAATGATCTTGGCAGTTGTAAAATCAAATATTTTACATTATGATCTTCATTTAAATGCATATATATATATATATATATATAGACATGTGTACGTATTTTATATGTATAGGAATTTATAGTTTATGTTAATCTGAGTTGAAAGTTGTTAAACATGTAGAACGAGAGAGCATAGCTAAAAAGAAGCATTGATGTTTTTTAAATCAACTTAAATTTAGTAAATTGAAGAAGGAATAATTGATGTCCACTTGTTTTTTTATTGATTCCTTGACATGATGCTCTTGTTAGTTCCTAGCAGGTAAATAGTATTAAACTATTTAAAATATACGGATTTTGACTAAATGAAAACTAATTTTGTTAGAGTAACTTCTACGATGGATATGAGAGGTGTCTCTTTCATTGATGATTTTTTTTTTTTTAAGTTGGCATATCAATTTACTTGTATACTAAATTTTATATACTATCCCATGAATTCACTAAATTAGCAATTATTTTATTTAACTTATTAAAACGTATCTACATCGCTTTCAACTCAATTAAAATGAAAACATTTGAATTGTTTTCTTCTTTTATGACGACATTATCATCAAACCGTAGCTTATTTCAATGAGTGTGTACTTTATCAACTTGAATATGTGTGTCTTTGGTTACTTTCTTAGCAATGATATAGGCACATGGCAAATCGTAATTTTTTCTAATTATACAACCACACTTGTATTGTCCATACCGCATTCCTTTCCTCGTACTTCTTCGCAATGAATAAAATTTAATCCAACTCTTAAAATTTTAAACCCCAATTGTGAATTCAATTTTTTTTTTTTTTTTGCTACTTCAAGTAATATGGTAGTCATGGTTGTGGAGGAGTTCTTTTAGTTTTTTTCTGAATTGAATTATAAGATTGATTAATATTTAAAGGCAAGGGTGGTGGTGGTGGTGTCAATTGTGAAAGGGGAGGGTGATTAGTTTTCAAGACAAAAGAATGAAATAGAACACAATTGGAAGTGATATTATTGAATTCATTGTAGTGGACATATTCATAGGAGCTATGTGCAGTTATGAGTTCTTTTCTTTACTTTTTGGGTTACACCATTATGTTGTTGGTCAGATACTATCTAATATTTTAAATTAAAATTTCTTTTATTAATTTATTTAATCATTTAATTAAAAAATTTAAAATTAATTAATTAATAAATCAATCAATTAACTAATAAAAATTCAATAATTTTTATATTTAAGTCTAAATTTTTTAATAAAAATTCAACAATATTCATCTTTAATCTTAATTTCTTCATTTTCAAATCGTAAATTTTCAAATTTAAATCCAAACTCTAAAAATTATAATGTTTCGTTCTTTTTTACCACGATATACATTCTAATACTTGGTTTATGATATATATTTTTCTTTTTATATTTTCCAAAGTTATAGTATCATTTCTTGTTCTTGTTTTACTAGACTTAGTAAGAATGTTATGATATTTTATCCCTTTTGTGGTTCTAAAATGGATAATAAATATATTAGAAAGAAAAAAGAGCAGGAAAGGAAAAAATGTGAATCAAAAGAAGTTGAATCATTTATTTATATCATTTAATAAGAAATGGTCAGTAATACACTTTGTCAACACCACAATTCGAGTATTGAGAGATACAATTCAAGTACCGGGGGGTTTTGCTTGCAGTGAAGCAAAGTCTTATTTCAGTTAAATAATAATTGTTTAGATACGATTCACATCTAATTTGTGGCTTAAATTTGATATTTTTGTATATTGCAGTGGCAATATCAACTTTAGACACAAGTTTTCCCGGTTTAATACCCTCTTTGGCAAGTATAGCCATTAGGTCATGTTTATTATAAAGATTTAAGGTCGTGTCAAAGTATTCAAAGTATGTAAACAATGGGTAAGCGCAAGTTCCATGTACTCTCCATTCATGTCCCCAAAACCTTATGTTATTAATCGTTACTTGGGGTTCGATCTGTTTTAACCCCGGCCAATTAATATTAAGCTTGTTCTGTATTTTAGTAAGCTGTTTAAATGAAACAAATAAATCAAAGTTAGTTTTTCTAGATTATTATAAATAAATTAATAATAATAGATTAATAAAATGTAGCTTACTTCATTAATGTTTGTTTGAAGTGTAATGCCTGGGCTGCATTCTTTTGGTTCCGCACCGGTTATGTTGTTCGGCCATAGGCCATGAATTTTGAATTTTATTGGCGGTGGAATAGTACTGACACACTTATTCATCTTGCAAAATCCTGCTGGCCATGTTTGAGACAACATAAAAATGTCAAAGTTTGGAATATAAGGAGGTGGTGGTGGTGGGGGTGGTGGTGGTGTTCTTTTTGCTTTTTTTAGATTTGAAGAATGAGATTCATCCAACGGTTGTGGGGATGGTGTTGATGCAGATGCTCGAACTCGAAGGCGAGATTCATTTGCTGCCAACACAGAACAATGAAATAGGACAAAAACCACAATTGATATTATTATTGATTTCATTCTGCTCGAGTACATAATCATAGTGATGATGACTTCACCTTTTTATAGCTAATTTTATTTGTTTTTTTTTTATCTGTGGGTTAATTAATTGATGTCTTTTTACTGATATATTTGAACAACTTTGGATAAATTAGTAACTTTAATTGTCAAAAGGGATGAATATATAATTATGGACTTTTCTTGTATTGTATCTAAAATGAAAGCCACTGTTTCTTGTATTGGTAAGTGTTGACTATATTTTATTTTGACTAAAGAGATTTCCAAATAAACTATAACATTAAATTCCTAAAACTGCATTTATGAGTATGTATTTATTCTATATTTTTTTTATATTATAATTAAAGATTTATTTTAATCTTTAAAAACACTATGAAACTATACCGGAATACTATGAGAAAAACTATGCAATTAATACAAAATAAATTATTTAAGGGATCTCTTTTATGCTATAAGGATCAAACTAACTTTCTTTAATTAAAGTAAGGAATGGAGTTGTCCCTTTCAAAATCAATTTTTGATGGTCTTACATATAGGAATTAAGCTGTCATGATTTATTGTTCTAGCGATTAAAAATAGTTTTTAGTTTTCTAAACAATTAAATTAGATCTCGCAATTTTTCTCAAAAATAAAAATTAGTGTTCATTTTTTTTATCTTTATCAATTAAGCTTTTACAATTACTATCACTTAAACTTTTTACATATACTTTTTAACTAAGTTAGAAAATAATCTTTAATAATATTTATAGTAATTAAATTTTTTTCAGTCAATAAAATAATTAAAAAAAAATTAAAATATATATGATTTTGTAAGACTTGTCATCAATTTAATTTCCTTAAAGAGTCTAAAAAATATAAATAGAAGTTCATCCAATTAACTCATCAATTTAATTTTACTAAAGGTTCCCATTTGGATTCATAATTA
>JBBPBS010001017.1:19298146-19308650 GCA_037974835.1 Cicer judaicum
TTAGTTTTTTATCTTTTTTTTTTTAAATTTGGTCCTTTATTTAATTTTACTTAAATAATTTAATCTTTTATGTTTTAAAATGTTATAATTTTTTTACAAAAATTTATTAAAATTTTCAAACAAAAATCATAAAATTAATTATCATTTTCAATATAAAGCAAATTTTATCAAATTTATAACTAAAATATTCAAATAAACTCATATTTTAATTTTTTATATTTTAATTTTTTATATTTTGAATTTTTATAATAAAATCAAATAAATAAATGTTATCTAAAATTAAGTTAAGGGACCGCAAGAGCAATTGTGCCTTTTTACTAACTCATCTTCAGTAGCATTCATATATTGTATATTATATGTTTATTAAATGAATAATACTGATACGTTTATCAATGTAATTTAGTACCTAGCAATTATATAAATTATTTATGTGATTAAATTTTTTATTGAAAAACCATAACAAAACTTTATTTAAAAGTTTTTCAAAAAAATCATTTGAAATTTCTAATCATGAAACCACCATAATTAAAATAACTAATATATTAAAGTCGCATTATTAAACTGTTGGTCAATGAGTTTGATAATATGGAATTATATTAATTTACAAATATACTATAGGAGTTCGCAATAAATAATATTAATAAGTAAAGAAGAGAACAATATAAAAAGAAAGGAAAAAAATCTCTTATGAAGCATGAACTAGAACAACTTTATTCAATTTTTTTTCTTTTTTCATTTTAATGCAAATAATAGTGTTGGCATTTTTATTCCCACATAAATAACGGATTTTTGTGTTGAAATGTTTTATTAACTATTTATTTAATTATTATATTATAATATTATTATATGACGTATATATTTATTTAATTATATTAATTAATTATCAATCAAGAGACTATTAATTTGCAACCAAATTAAACAATAAGATTAATTAGATTTTTAATTAGATATTTAATTAATTGACATTAACTCAAAATGAGTAGTTGTTACTAATGACATTACAAAATAATGAGAATTCTAATTAATTTACTAAGAAGCACAATACGTGAACACGTTATTTGTCTACTTTGTGTTCCAGATGAGAAACTATTTATCTTTAATAAGTTGACATGTTGTAGATCCTAATATACACGCTGATTGATATTTATTCTCCTTCTCCATTAAAATATGATTATAGTTTTAATCTTTATTTTGAACATGTTGTATTGATTAATTAATAAATTAATTTCAACAAGGGTTTGTTAACAGGATGTCTTAAAGATTTTGGAGTGGTGTTTGAATCTTAAAAATTAACTCTTAATAAAATAAAAAATACAATTTTTAATAATTAAAAAAATGTTAAAATAAATTTTAGTCATCATATACATGTGATGGATGTTATTTTATTAGGTTAATTCATATAACAATATACCGATATCATATCATTTTCATATATTAGACTCGAATATATATGTCGACAATAAAAACACAACAAACATAATTTTACTCATAAAAACAATTGTATCAATAAAATATACTGAGAACTTAAAATCACAACAACATATACCACGTTTATATTAATTAGCATATCTATTAACATTGTATTAGTTTTATTTAAAATTTATCACAACTAATTAACATATATCAAACAATAAAAACCATAATTATCCTATAGATCTAGTTTTCACAAATTTATCACAATTAATAATTATTTATTTCTCAATTTATTTTAACATAATTTTTTTCTAATAAATTTTAATTACTTCCATACATTCATTCTTATTTATAGGTAGATATTTCCTCAAAATCACATGTCACACTTTTACTTTTGAAACAACCATTATACACTAACCCACAAAAATATTTTTTTTTCTTTCTCAATTATATTATCTCATGAAGATACTCATATTTTAATAAATTAGAATAAATTTTATTTACTTTAATTTAAATTATAATAATTCTTAGTTTTCTTTAATTTAAAATTATAATAATTTTAATTTAAAATTAGTTAATGTTATGTGGAAGGAAAGATAATTGCTTACTAGCGATAGTTGTATGTAACATTTAGATAAAGATAAGTTAAAAACAACTAGAATTGATAAGTCTAAAATAAATTAGAATTTTTCTCATTGAGATAAGTTTAAAATAAATTAAAAAAATTTATATGAGAACGATGAGTGAAATGTCTCTTCGATTGAGAGTTGTCAAATAAAAATATAATTTGCTTAACATTATAGTTATTTCTTATTTTCCTTTTTATTTTACCGCTTTATACTCCGAGAAGACTTGTGATAATCTTTGTTATTAATTTCTCTTTGAATTTTTTGTATTATTGAGATATTTCAAATTTTTGTTGTTCATAAGGGTCATATTATGTATATTTGGGTTGATGTTGTTTTGCTGAAATTTCGAGTACGCTGTTTTTGAGAAAAAGTATATGCTTTTAATTTCATCATTTACTTTACTTGCAACTGTGTTATCCAAAAATTCACTTGTAATTTTGTTTTTGATTTTATTTCTTATATACTTTTTTTTAATATATATATTTATTTTGATACCTTATCTCCCACATATTTAAATCACTTAGTCATTTAGTTCTAATCTTTTTTATTGTTTTGATAATTTATTTGAGCGTGTCTTCGTTTATTTAGTGTTTCTTGTTATTCATTTTAATACAACACAATACATGTAATTCTCCAAAGTAAGTGTGATTCTTGATGTTATCGAACCTTCGAAATAAAAGCGCACCTAGACTATAAAATTCAACAAAGTATTAAAATATGTTAGAATCTACAGTATGTTAATGTGTGAATTTAAAAAATATTAAAACTCCACATTAGAAAACTCTCATATTTTTGTAGTTTTCAACTCTATAAATACTAAAGTCCCACATTGGATAGAAAATATATGTGGACTTGCTTCCATAATAATATAATGAGTTTCAAACTTTTGTGAAAAGTACACTAAAATTAAATGCATTTTCCAACTTTATATTTTTTCCCTTTAATATTTTGTTCGACTTATTTTTGAGCCACATCTCCCCTTTCTGTTCCTTTGATATTTTAGAGCGGTTTTGTAATGTTGTCTCTTCGATTTTTATGGCGGTTGTTATGTCGTAGTCCCTTCGATTTTAAGAGGGGTTGTTATGTCGTCATCCCTTCAATTTTAAGAGCGGTTGTTATGTCATAGTTCTGTTGATTTTTTAGTGGTCATAACACCACTATTTTTTAGAGTGCTTTCTATGTCGTAGTTTTGTAGATTTTTTAGTGGTTCTAATACCACTATGAACAGTTTTTGTGTCATAGTCTTTTAGAGCTATTTTTGTGTCGTAGTCTTTTAGAGTGAGTGACTTTAATTATCATATTGAGAGTGACTTTAACCACCATATTGAGGGTGTAATTCTAGAATGATTTTTTACGGTGCAGTAGAACTTCGATATAGTTTGTCTGAATTGTTTTATCTTGGGAACTTCATGATTGATTGTCTGTCTTACATAGTTTGGGTAGTGTCACAAAACATCGTAAAGAGAGCGGCCTAGTCTGCGACTCAACCAAGTAATATCTTCAGAGACATAAATTAATTTTAAAACAGTGTTTGAAAATAAAAAAACTAATAATTTGAAGACTTTTTTTTTGCCGTGTCAACCAAACATATTACTAGATTTGGTTTTGTTGCCTCTGATTTTAATAAAATGTTTCACTTTGAAACAAACAGAAAATGACAAGAAAGCTAAAGAATTAACTCAATGGTCTTGTTAATGATTTGTACGACTACTACAGTTTCAGCAATACTGCTATAAATGTTTGGGATGCTCTTAAGAAGAAATATGATACCGAGAAAGTTGAGGCTAAAAAGTATATTGTGAGCTGCTACCTGGAGTATCAGATGAACGATGACAGATTTATGGAGGCACACTCCCGTGAAATTCAAAAGATAGTTCATGAGATCATCTCTTAAGGTATGACATTAGATGAAAAACTTCAAACAGTTGTTGTTATTGACAAACTACTTCTGCTTGGAAGGATTTCAAAAATTCTCTCAAGCATAAAATAAAATAATTTTCTATAGATAGTCTTAGAGATAAAGAGAAAAAAAATATTGTTTATGATTTTTTTGTTTTTGGTTTTCTTCTGAATAAGACATAGAGGCCATTTTGTACACCAATTCTAAATACGATATTTCTATTTTGTTACTAACTAAGGTGATGACATTCATGTATGCATTGGTTGTCTGGACTTAGTCGCGAATATGTGACGACAGTTCCTTGAAAAGATAATATGATTCAAAAATATACTCAATGGTGGAGTACTGAACATGAAACTCTGAAGAGCACGTGTCCAACGGTGGACATTGTTCAATGATGGGACTTTTTGATTTACAAGGTGGCGATATTCCAGAATCATGCATTGACATATAGTCTAACAAATAGAATTTGTATATTTTGGTTGATTTGTATCTTTGGTGCTTTGTGATTTTAACTATTAAATGAAATATATGATTTATTTATATTTTTGCTATAATACCTATATAGGCATGCTTATTTTCTATGTGTTTGTTATTTGGAGATGACTCTTATATTTGACAAAATGTCATATATAATGTTACTTGACCAAATAATGTCATGACCAACCTAGTAGGAGAAATGTGACAAAACACAATAGCATGCAGTTGGAGGCTTCAATATACTTTTATAATGGTGTTAGACTTGTTGAGAGAGTTTTCCACAAGCGTCCATAGTTTATAGCCAACTAGGATTGATTTTTGGATAATAAAACGCCAAGAGTTTTGCCTGTAGGAATTTCTTTTATTTTACATATTAAATTTATTTTTTATAATTGCAAATACTCGTTCCTTATTTTTGAAAAATATAATTGCAAAAAATAATTATTAATTGATTTTAAAGTAAACGAGTATTTGAGATAATCTCATAAATAAATAAATAAATAAATAAATAAGAACAAATTTGTATCTTTACATTTAGCATTTTGTTACTTAATGTCTCAAAAAAACGGAATGTTATAAAAGACAATCGAACTTGTCTTATTTTCAAACTTCAGGTTGTTTGACTTATGTCAGAATCATCGATCTTAACCGAATTAAACTCTCTTTTAGAGCCTATGAATCTGTGTTCATTGGGTATGTAGTAAACAATAAAGTGTATAGGTTTTATGACCTAAATGCGAAAGTGATCATATAGTCAAATGATGTTGATTTCTACAAAAATAAATTCCCTTTAAAATCGAGAAATAGTAGGGACGGAGAACAAAGTCACGCTCATTTGACAATAATGTAGCAAACAAGGCGAAACAAAAACACAAAGAAATAAGAGAGTCAGAGTTACTAAAGATTATGGACCCGAATAGACGACATATTCTTTAGAAGATGATCTTGCAAATATTAAAGAAGTTTTGTCATCATTGGATGCAAATTTAAGGCAAGAATATAAACGATGAAATGGATTCTTTAGAGTCTAACATGACATAACACTTAGGATGTAAATGGATTGTGAAAAAGAAACTAAAACCCGATAAAACTATTGATTAATACAAGGATCGCCTTGTAACCAAAAGTTTTAGAAAAAGAGAAAATATAGATTTCTTCGAAACTTTTTCACTGGTCACTAGAATAACATCCATTAGGATACTCATTTCACTAGCAGCAATTTATAATTTGGTGATATACCGAATGAATATTAAAATAGTTTCTTTAAATGGTGACATGGAAGAAGAAATCTATATGGAACCATCTAAAGGTTCTATAATTTATGGACAATAAGACAAGGTCTGTAAGTTAAATAAATCTTTATATGGTCTTAAACAACCTCCTAAGCAATAACATTAAAAATTTGATAACTTGATTATATTGAATGAGTTTAAAGTGAATAAAAATGTCAAATGCATTTATTACAAAATCTAAAAATGACATTTGCATTATCATATGTAAACTACCTACTTATATTTTGATTCAAATATTCATGTTGTTAAAATTGTGAAATGATTGTTGTGTAACAACTTTGATATGACAGGCCTCAGAGAAGCTAGTGTAATCATTGGAATCAAGATTACTAGGTCAAAAAAGTGAATTTCTTTGGATCAGTCCGACAATGTTGAAAAGATCCAAAAGAAATATAAATATTTTGATTGTAAACCTGTTTGCACACCATATGGTCCAAGTGTGAAACTTTTCTAGAATGCTGGTGAATGTGTTAGACAAATTAAATATGCGAGCATCATTGGCAACCTCAAGTATGCCACTGACTGTACTAGACCCGACATTGCCTATGTCGAGGAACTATTGTGCAGGTTTACCATTAGACTTAGCATGGAGCATTGACACGATATTGAAAGAGTCTTGCGATACCTAAAAAGGACCATGAGTCTCAGATTACATTATCAATGATTTTCTACCGTACTTCAAGGATGCAATGATCTTGATGTGGACACTTTATCAGATAACTCAAAAGCAACTAGTTGCTATATTTTTAATATAGTCGGTGGTGTTGTATCATGGAAATCAAAGAATAAACGATATTGGGTCAGTCTACTATGGAGTCTGAAATGATAGCATTAGCTACTACTAGTGAAGAAACAAACTAGTTATGATGTTTGCTAGTTGATATCTCTTTATGTGAAAAACCTATGACAGATGTGTTGATCCACTGTGATAGTACCACAGTTGTTCAGAATCGTTATTACAACTAAGAGACGACAAATTCTTCGTAAGCACAACATTTTTAGAAAGTTACTTTCTAAAGGAACTGTTATCGTGAATCATGTGCACATTGATGAGAATTTAGCAGATCCTTTGACGAAAAGGTTAGCTAGAGAAAAATGTTCTAAATACATCCAAAAGGATGAGACTAATGCATATAGAACCACTCATGATGGTAACTGGACCTAAAAGACTAGAGATCGTAAAAATTAGGTTCAATGGGTAATAACATGTCGTGAAGTGATATGAGATGAACATGCTATTGTATCTTAGAGAATCATGATTCTTGAAGTGATGAAAGAATGAGGTAATATAAACTCTTAATGAGATCTATACTTTATGTGGAGTGGAGTACCTAGCTACATGAGTACTCTTGATAGACTCACTCATGTGAATGTGGAAATGATGTCGTTTCGTGTGGAATTTTGAGGCATAACTCATAGAGCTTTCACTATAATGGGATAGATGTGTAGGGACATTAATGCACATGCTTTTAAGAATAAATCATATGAAAAGATTGTGTGTGGCGGATTGTTGGAACGTAGAGTATGTTAATATGTGAATTTAAAAATTGTTGAAGTCACACATTGGAAAACTCTCATATTTTGACCAGTTTTCAACTTTATAAGTATTGAAGTCCCGCATTGGATAGAAAACATATGTGCGTTTGCTTCCATCACTATATAATGAGTTTTATACTTTTGCGAAAAGTACACCAAAGTTAGATGCATTTCCCAACTTTCTCTTTTATCCTTTTTTTTTTATTCTGTTCGACTTATTTTCAAGCCACATCTCACATTTCCTTATGTTTCTTCGACATTTTAGAGCGTTTTTGAACCGTTGTCCCTTCAATTTTTAGAACGGTTGTTATATTATAGTCCTTTCGATTTATAGAGCGGTTGTTATGTCGTTGTCCCTTTGATTTTTAGAGCGGTTGCTATGTCGTAGTTTCGTCGATTTTTTAGTGGTCATAATACCACTATCCTTTTATAGTTGTTTTTATGTCGTAGTTCTGTCGATTTTTTAGTGGTCCTAATACCACTATGAGCATATTTTGAATCGTAGTTTTTTAGAACGATTTTTGTGTCGTAGTCTTTTAGAGTGATTTTTTGTGCCATAGTCCTTTTTATTTATGAGTGGTCATAATATCATATTGCGAGTGTTTTCAATCGTCATGTTGAGAGTGATTTTAACCGTCAAATGGAGGGTGTAATTCAAGAATGGTTTTTTAAGGTGTAGTAGAACTCTGATACTATTTGTCTAAGATGTTTTATCATGGGGACTTTGTGGTTAATAGTTTGCCTTGCGCAATTTAGGCAGTGCCGCAAAATGTATTAAAGAGAGCCACCTAGTCTGTAACTCAATTCAGTAATATCTTCGGTGGCATAAATTGATTTTGAAATAATTTTTGAAACTCAAAAACTAACAATATATGTTATGTCCAATATGTAAGTAAACATTATCATTTGTAACATGTGTATTTTGTCTAATTTGTTTTTCAGTGTTCCTTTTATTTCTTAAGTAGTCTTTGAGACATTTTATCAAATATTTTTTTAGTGTTTGTTCTATTTCTCACGTAATCTCTAAGACATTTTATTGGTTTGCAATTCTTTCACGAATAAATCACTTAACTAAAATGTTAAGCTGAACAACCAACCATACGTCAACTAGTGAGTTGAAATAGTCAAACCAACCATACATCAACTAGTGAGTTGAAATAGTTAAACCAACCAATTAAATAATGACTTTTTTTCAACATTTGGACTCTTTTTCAACATTTGACGCAACTTGTGGTCATATTCATTCCTACAAACAATATACTACTACCATTTTAAATAAATAAAAATTAATTAATGAGTTCTTAAAATCTAAAACTCTAATATCAAATTTAAGTTGAGTTCATATAATCAATAAATTAGTAAATTAATCATTTCAAATAAATTAAGTTCCTTAATCGAGAATTACACAGTTCAGAGGAACTCTAACTCATCGGGGGTGAAAACTCTTTCCAATCCCGTAAAAAGGCATGAAAGAATTGATTGAGAATAACAAGATGTTTGACCAATTGAATCATCTTAAATTAAAGACATCATGCCCTAAATGTGAAGGTGAATAAGAGAGCTCGGTGAATTATGCAAAGAAAGAATAACAAACTTTTGAGGAGACTAGAGGGCTATAAATAATAAGAATGGCAAACTGGAACCTCATCCTTCAAAGGTTTGGTGTAAATGTGTCCCATTCGTAACAACCTCGACCTTGCGTAAGAGAAAGTGGAAAAAAGCCTAAGACTCAATGGGCTAGATGGGCCTAAAGGAGCTTATAAAATTCCACCTATATAGTGACTCACATTCAACAACTAAAAGTCTTCCTTCTCATCTCCTTATTTGGAATGCAATTCTTCTTCATTTCCCACCCTAGTTGCCCTTCCTTAACAAGATGGCTCAGAGCAAGCCAATCAAAGTCTTACATTATCTACTATTTTTTTTAGCGCATAAGGGGTGTAAACACACAATGAAATGGGTGGGGAATCACATTTCTTTATAAAGCCCAAAATACCGTTTAGCACTTAAGACTAAGGTGTGACCATAAGATCTCACAATCTCGGAATGAGTTGAAGCAAGATGTGGTGTCCAGTCGAATAAGCGTGACCATGGTGCTTAGGGCGACATCTTTCATTTCCTAACGTTGGGTTCATCGAGAACGAGACAAGTTTAGCTAGGAGCCTCCTTATTGCCCTACCCCCTTCTTAGTTGTCGAAGTATAGGCCCACGTGAGATCAAAGTAACCTATCGTATGTTTGCTTTGTTTTGGTCTTGACGTACTTTGAAAAACATAGATATATTATTTGCACTAGAACACTGAAGATAGACCCACCAGGAACACATTCACTACTAGGCATTCATCGATCTTTATGCTTCACAACAGCTATACAATTCGAATCAGCTACCAGTACCTATTAAGTTAAGACCGCTCGAGTTCTTGAGACCAGGAAGGGGCACCCCTAGTGCAGGGCCAATTTAAGTGCCAATTGGAGACCTAGTTCGAGATGCATATCTTGAAAGAGAGCCATCACCTCGCACAACATCCCTTCCTTTCGAATAGTCAATTCGAGAGCCAAATCCAAGAGCTAAATAAAAAAGCAGTTGATCTTAATCCAATTTCTGATGAATAGGGCAAAATCTGGTTGAAGCCCCTAAATTAGAACTTATTGAACGATAATTTTTAATAGTGTTGCTCGCTATAAATATCTTTTTGAGGACAGTGGACGTCAAAAATTGTAGTGAAATTATGGTTATTTGTGCTAATACCATAGTTGCACATGTAAATTACCTACCTTTTAGGTTGGGTGTTTTGTTTCTTCACAAGTTTCTTATAAACTGGAGTAACGTAGTGTATAAAGTGCATATAGCTATACAACCCATTGTGCACAATTTGAAATTTTGTTATTTGAACGAGAAGCTATGCAGAATATAGATTTTGGTTTAAATTGAAGTTAGATTTCATTTTGGAATAAATTTTTATGTTTGACTTAATTTGCATATCTAGTGGCTGTTTCTTAGTCATTAATTTATGGATTCATATAAGTTTTCATAAATTTTAGATTTTATCCAAACACATTTCGTTGACCTACAATAAAGTTGTTGATATGATTTTTTCGATTTGATTTTTATTAAAATTTAAAACTATAAAATCATTTTTTTTTCTTTCATTTTTTGGTTTATTTTTTATTACATTTTATTACATCTTTCAGTTTTCAATGAATTCTATTGGATGTTTATTTTACATTAATAATATATATTCTCATGAAAGAGAT
>JBBPBS010001017.1:19308746-19332340 GCA_037974835.1 Cicer judaicum
TTTTTTTTTTTAAAAAAAAGTTGATTTAAGATTTTCTTAAGAAATAAATCAAAAGTGTGTAACTCCTTTGTAATTTTTTCTTCAAAATTTATTAGTTTACAAGTGAATAATCACATATCAGTTATTTTTTATTTTAATAATTTAAAATTATACTATTCTTCATCGATTGAATTATTAACAATTTGAAAAAATTAATATTGTTTTTAATAAAACAAAAATGAACAACCGCATTTTGATTATCAGTAAAAATAACGCATTAGATAACAATGACAAATTAATATACTTTGTTTTCATCAATTTTGATCAAATTAATAATCTTTTGTCGTTGTTATCAAATGCGCTTACTCACTTCTGAACTAGTAAATTTTGTGTGTATCGCACATCTACACTAATAATTTATTTTGCTTACAGGTTCTTTTCTTTGACTTTCAAATTGATTTGTTAATATTTTTTCTTTAATTTCTTGGTCAAGATTCATATTTCATGAAAAGGTATCATCTTTTGAAACCGAAGATGCATGGATACAGGAAAAAATATCATATTCTTGATCAAGATGTACGAGTTAATTAACACACCGGTACACTTCATAGTATACAAGTAAAAAAAAAATTACAAAAGAAAAAAAAAAGTGGTACATAAAAATAGAGAGGGAGAAGGTGGGACCGAAGTGGTACATAAAATGCAGGCACAATTTGAAATCTTTTTTCAAAATTTTAGGATAATAATGAGATTATTTTTTCAAAATGTTTAATAATTCAAAAAAGTTGTTTTTCCTTAATTTTTTCTTGAACCACAAATTTTATATCACAATTATCCCAACGTGAACAGCTGAAATAATTGTAATCTATGAGTAAGGTAGATTTCGATCATGACCACAATGAATGTCTCAATTATTTTTCATCCCTTTTGTTTTATTATTGAAGCACCACAATAATTCACCGTAACATTTTCATTTACCATTAAATTACAAAATATAATCAAAATTTACTGGTAAATGCGGTATACACTTATTAACCATATCACAAACATATAGTACAAACATTACAATATTAAACACAAGTACAACAACTCAATAAAAGAGAAAGATCGCTCATACCAAATATGTTCAACGAAAAATATTTGACTTAGAGATTTGATCACAAACTCAACTATGAATCTATTATCAATCAATTTCGCTCAATGAATTATGCTTTGCTTATTGAAATAAGGTCAGTAGTAAACTTGGAAATCCTCAAAGTCAAATTCGCTAAAAAAAATTTGATAAAAGTAAATCAGGTTTCATAACTCAATATTAACTTAGCAAAATGCTCAAATCCATAACATATTATTGAGTAAAATATGAGTCGCTAAGCCTCACATCGACTATGAATGAGTTAAATGTTGCATATATAATAAAGATGATTCAAATACCTTTGCCTTAAGGTTTTGGTGGAAATATAGTGTCAAAGTCTCTTGTGGATTTTGATTATTTAGCCCATTGTTACTCTCTACGCTCCCTGGATTTCCCAACAAGTAGATGTGATCAAAGTCTCTTATGGTATCAAAATGATATTTACAAGAAGATGTGATCATGAATTGTTCACAAGAAGAAACACTCATAAGATTATAAGAAGCTACATTTTTTATTTGCATATATATGATTCAGATTTTGACAAATGACGAAATACTGAATAGGACTTAATCATATTCCTACTTGTGAAAGTTCAAGAACCGGTCCAACACTATGTTCCCAAGCAATAGGAAGGAAGTTTCATCTGAAGAATTTTCCAAATAAATCTTAACAAAATACGAATTGTATCAATCTAAACAATTTATAAACTCAATCTTAACAAAATACGAACAATATCATAATGAAGAATTTACAAACTTAAGCCAAACAAAATACAAACATAATCAATCTAGAAAAAATTGCTCATATCAGATTCAAAAATAAATAGTTGGCTAAAGAACATATCATCAAAAAACATCTAGTTCAAAATTATTTTTGAATAAGATCATTGTTGACCAAGTTAGGAATTAAGATGAATTCATAATTAAACAAGAACTAAATTGAGGCCCTTATTTCATATATAAATAGATATTCAAGGTTGAAGAAGAAAATTATCGAAAAATCATAAAAGAGTAGAAGAACTCAAGATCAAAATTATAAATTCATCTTAGAGTTTCAAGAGAGAAACACTTGTTCGAATCAAAAATATTTTCTAAGTGTTCTTCTTAGAGTGTGATAGTCTTTATTATAATCAGCTTGTTATAAGCAATTACTCAAGTTCCAAACATTTGTATTCAACTTCAATAGTGGTGTTAGTGTTTCTACAACAATTCGAGGTAGTCAGATTGTGTGGAGAAGATTTGACTGGTAGAGTCAAAGTGTATGTGTTCCTCAAACGTTTGGGGTTGTGATATGGTTTGGGAAGCTGGCCTGAAGGATCAGGTGCTTTGTAATTCAAATTGTTGAATTAGTGGATTAAATCCTTCTGAGTGAAGGGATTGAATATAGCCAAGTTAGTGGTGAGTCAGGATAAATTACTTATGTCACTTTATTCTTGCACTCCTTAGTTTTTTGTTATTGCTTCTACTCCAAGTAAATCATCAAGTCTGAATCAATTTAATCAAATAATGAAAAAGTTATTAACTTAGTCAAACGCATTTCAATCCCACCTTCTCGTGTTTGCACCTTCAATTGGAATCAGAGTTCGGTCTCATGGTTGAGCATTTTACGATGTTTAATAAAAGATCCAAGAGTTCAACATGTCTAGATTCAGTGAAGAAACTGTTGGAAGAAACATCAACATACCACCTCCGTTTTATAAAGAACATTTTGAGTACTAGAAGGACAAGATGAAATGTTTCTTTATTTCACAAGATCCTGAACTTTAGGAGTTGGTGGAAGATGGTTATACTGCACCAAATAATACTTATGATATTGAGATTCCAAGGAAAGACATGGATGCATATCAGAAGAAGACGTACAAGATGCATCATAAGTCTAGAACATTCATGATAACTGAAATCGCCTTTGATACCTAATGCAACGTTAATATAAAACATATTAGACAACTATTTGAATGATTAAATGCATATAACTAAAATAATCGCAAAATACATAATCTTAATCGTGAGAATTACACGAGTATACAATTTACTAATTGAACATTAATTTAATTAGACAACTATTACTTGCAAGTCTTGATTTACACACAATTAGTTTAAGTTTGAACGTATCAAACTAATTACATTAACAAAATTACTGATATTTAATTTCAGGGACGCACAATTAAAATTCCACTCGAGGATATTATTTTAATCTAACTATCAACACCAACTTTGAAAAAAAAAATCAATTTTCAATTAAACCAGAATTTTATATAAAAAAAAATTTTAATTGACTCAATCACTAAAAAAAATTTAATACAATTTTTTACACAAATAAATTATAATTCTTTATCTAAAGTTCAATAATTTACATGCAAAAAATTATCCAATAATAAAGAAAATGAATTTAGTGTTGTTATTGTTTTTAGAAATGAAAATATGAGTTTATTTAAAAATTTGAACTATGAATTTTATAAATTTTGTTTAAAGATTTTGAAGAATTTTCCAAGTTTTTGTATATAAAAAAATATAATTGTTGAAATTTTAAAACATAAAAAATCAAATTATTATTTAAAATTAAATAAAAGATCAAATAAAAAAAACATAAAAAAGTAAATTATTATTTAATATTAAATTAAAAGACCGCGAGCCGTATCTAACGTATAAAATACTATATAATAAAATAAATTACTATAAAAATTTATATAGTAAAAAAATGTTAAAATTTGAGTGTTTTAATATTTTTTTTTCTTAAACTCTAAATTTTAAATTCTAAACTTATACATTATTGGGTCTATATAGTTGAATATGTAACAAAAAATGATATTATTTTTATCCTATACTAAAATTAGAATTTTAGATAAAAAATAAATTTGTTTATCAATTTTCCATTCGGAATATTCATTGGTCCCTAAAGTTTGTGATCGCATCAACATAATAGAATTTATGGTATTATTTTAGTTATATAATTCAAAATGAATTAATTAATATATAAACATAACATAAAAAATTAATCAATATTACATCAAATATAACATCATTATATAACTTACTAAAAATAAAAAACTTTTATAAAAAATAAGATTTAAAATTCAAAATTTGTACATCACATCAGAATATTTTGATACTGACATGTTTGCTCTATTTCAATAGATCTCTCTCTTTATATATATATATAAAATTAATTTTTTTTTTGCAAAAATAACATGATAAATAATTATATAATATTTCAATTACATTTAATTTATTTTTATAAACATTGTAAAGTTTTCTTAATTTGAAAAAAAAAATACTATCTTCTCCAAAACCAAACTTTCAAACATACTTAATAAGTGTACAAGTTTAATTCAACAGAATGATTTTGTGGGTTTAAAATTATAAATTCCTTACTCAAAAAAACTCATTTAAATTTAATTGTATGTTTGACGCAAATTATAAATAAACCTAAACACTTTGGATTGAGTTAGATTTAAGTTGATCATGTAAAACTTTATTTGTTTACATCATATTCACTCATACATTAACCATATTCACTCATACATTATAGGTGTGAATGGATAGTTATTTTTCTAACACAACATATAGTACATGCTTTGTCATTATACCTTCATCAAAATTAAATATATATTTTTTTAAACGACCAATATTGAAGATAGGTATTGAACTTTTTACAATCTTATTACTATTTTCCTTAACTCGTTTATCACTATTATTACACAGTCTTATATCTTTTAATTAAATAATTGACATTATCCATAAAAAAAATAGGTGTATTATGATTCTGATATTTTCTACATCTTACCCAAAATTCATTTCTCATAAATTTCAAAATAAAATAAAGAGAAAAAACTATGCACAAACTGATGTCTAATAATTGAATAATTATTTTTAATAGGAGATTATTAAATAAAAATAAATAATAAGATGGATAGTTCAGATTTAATACAATGTAAAACAGCTCTAAAATAAAATGATTAGACGTCAATAAATAAATAAAATTTAAAAGATTATATTTATAAAATCTCACAGAACAAAAGAATAATTTCTGAGTATAGATTATTTTTGTACCGGAGCATCCCTTCCCCTCCTTTCACTGCTCTTCCATTACTGTAGTCCGTAGCTAATCTCTCTCTCTTAGCACTGTATCGATCTTCAAGCCTCGCTTCTTTTCGATCTCCCTCTATCGAAATTAGGGTTTACAGTTTCCTATTTACACCTCCCCAATTCCATGCTCCCCTGCTAGAGACACCAACACTTCACAGATCCCATCCTTCTTCGCTCTCTTTCTTCTTAGCCGCCATGTTTTGGAAGCTCCCCTCCATATCCGCCTCATCTCCGGTGAGTTTTTTTCACTCTTACTGTAATAGTCCAATTCTGTTCTGTTCCATTCAATTTCCTCTTCTATTCTTTCTCTATTTTAAATTTTTTTTTGCCCTCATTAGTTGTAGCATCAGTTAGTTTTAGTTCCCCCTTTCAATT
Source organism: Cicer judaicum (assembly GCA_037974835.1). Classification (NCBI taxonomy): domain Eukaryota; kingdom Viridiplantae; phylum Streptophyta; class Magnoliopsida; order Fabales; family Fabaceae; genus Cicer; species Cicer judaicum. The sequence continues at coordinate 19,314,318 of JBBPBS010001017.1, forward strand.
GCACGGTTATTATTTAGCAATAGTTAATTTCTCTTTAATTGCTAATTAATTACTTAATTAGTTCATTGTTCTTTCATGCTAGCAGCGCGTGTTTTAATCGTAATTTTCATTTGCTGGACCAAATTTAGCTTAGCTGTCGTTATTTTACTTCTTCTGTGCTTTAATTCGGCTGTAAGTTTCAGTTGCTTTAGTTTGTAAATTATTCAATTAATTAATGTTTTTTACGTAATTTTTCTTAATTTTCCTATCTTAAGGTGTTAATTTGAATATATACCTACTGAGTATTGAAAAGTCCTTGCTTAAAGCTATATACAGTCAGATTAATGCAAATTTCATGAAATAAAAAAGAGAAAGATAGAGGAATCTCATAAAAAAGTTTCTTAACTTTTTAACTTTCGTATTTTATAGATTTGAATTCAAATTTCAAATGAAGTTCCCGGTCATTGTCTTTTGCTAATGGAAACTTTTTGCTTCATGTGTTTATAGATTTGAATTCAAATTTTGAAGGCAGTTCTCGACACTTGCTTTAAACTTTTCATGATTATCATAATTCTATGTTGCTGTTAAGATAGATCACTGAAGTGAAATTATTAAGATGGAAGCTTTAGTTAATGATCAAAGTCTAGGGTGGGATGAAAGCTTGCCTAACTTATTTACATGCTCAATGTCTTGTTTTGTATTGCTGATGATCTACAGGTCGAGGCAGTATTGGACAAGGAGAACTACAGTTTGGAAGAGCTTCTGGATGAAGAGGAAATAATCCAGGAATGCAAGGCCTTGAACAGTCGTCTCATTAACTTGTATGTTTCTGATCAGTTCAAAATAATGGACTTTTTCCTTCTTTAACAATTTTCTGCCAATTCTGTGCTTATTATGGTTTGATGGAGTCTAATGATGTTGAACAATAAATGTAGCTCCCACTTGGTTGAAACTAAGGCTTAGTTGTTGTTTTTTATTTCTTTTCTGTATCTGCACATTTTTACCTTCAGTGTTGTGAGAGTAAGTTTAATTACATAAAAAGTACAGGCTTGATACACAAAGGTGATTCAATGAAAGGTAATTGAATTTTTTGCTATTGTTGTTTTTGTTTTCAGTCTGAGAGATAAAGCACAGGTTGAGCAATTGCTTCGCTACATTATTGAAGAACCACCAAACAATGCGGAAAATAAACGGGTCTTCAAGTATGCTGTTTTAATTAATAATTTGATTCAAAAAACTTACATTTGAAAGTTTCAAGTATTTTGTTTCCCCCATTTTAGGATATGCTTGTTGATCTATGATTTAGGTTTCCGTTCATGGCCTGTGAGATCTTTACATGTGAAATTGATGTCATTTTGAAGACCTTGGTGGATGAAGAGGAGGTTTATACTCCATTTTCATGACACTTTGATATTTGTTTTCTTTGCTTGTAGTTGTTTCCACTTACGATTCTTGTTATTGCAGCTCATGAACTTATTATTCTCCTTCTTGGAACCTGATCGTTCTCATAGTACCTTGCTGGCTGGGTACTTCAGCAAGGTATATGTTTCCCAGTCAGAAGTTTTTGTTTTTGTGACATTTTATCTATAATAACTATATGGATATTTTTTTCTTTCAAATTTTTCAAAAATAAAAAACTATATGGATATATTGAAATCATTTCCTTGATGCTAATTTGTTGCCATTTCCAGGTTGTTGTTTGTCTAATGATCCGGAAGACAGGACCACTTATCAGTTATGTTCAAGTAAGTAGAGCAATGTTGATCTGTAGTAATGTTTTACTACGATGTGATACTTTTACAATTTTAAAGGGGCAACAAACTACCACTGGGTATAAAACATTTTACTTTTGTTCATAACATCTTTATGCGAAGCAGCATGGTTATTGTCTTAAGATATGCGCAAGTCATATCTTGATTCGTTACATAACCAAACACAGTCGATATTTATCGCTAGTGTGTATCTATTTTAGACACGAATCTCATCTTTAATCGCAATTCATTATGATGAATTTTGATTCATTCTAATGAATCACTACCTAAACTTAATGTAGCGAACCACTTTTTGTTGTCAACTTTGTATAACTAGCTACTTTTCTTATGTCATTTGATTTATGACTTGAATCTTGAATTGTTTTGAGGTTCATATATAATATATCAACTTATAATTTTGCTATGTCACTTTCTTTTTTATTAATTAGAAATGTCTTATTTTTATTGATAATTACAATTCATAATAAAATTTGATTCACTATTCTGATTCATGATTTGATAACCATGCGAAGCAATATGTAGTTTATTTTATAGTTAACCTTTACCTATAAGTTACATGGTGTCCTTGTGAAATTATCTTGTATTCATGCTTTAGCATATTTCTGCAGGCCCATCAACATGTATTTCGCCAACTGGTTGATTTGATAGGCATAACCTCCATCATGGAGGTAAACATCAATATAATATAATTGAGATCTTGCTATTGTGTTATAATGGATTCTGAGATAAGTTCTTTCCACAGGTTTTGGTTCGATTAGTTGGTGCGGATGACCATGCATATCCCAACTTTATAGATGTGATGCAATGGTTGGCTGAGAGCAACCTGCTAGAGATGATTGTCGATAAATTAAGTCCCTCGGTAAGCGAAACATTTATATTCTAGGTTTATATTCCTCCAACCAGATGTTCCTGATTGGCTTTATGTTGCGTATGCACCTAGATGCATACAAAACATCATAATGTTAACCAAATTTTGTAGGAGGCTACTTTATTCATTTTTTGGTAGATGATCCTCAGGATGTTTAATAAAATTTGATTAGACTCTTGTTCATTAGCTTACATGAAGCCACACTCTTAAATTTTCACTTGTTCTACTAGCAGGGGTGTATAATGTCAGCCAGCTGAATGAATTGGTCTACCTGACAACATCTTTTTGTTTCAATTAAAATGCATGGTTGTGGTGTTCTGAGTTTGTCTTGTCCACATTGGCTCACATAAAATATATTTTAGAGCTGTAAATGGAAAAACATGGAAAAACAATCCTTTGGGAAACTGAAAGATTGACTGTTTGAATTTTATGGGATATCTGCTTCCGTGTTGTCTTTTGAAAATTGTTATAAATAATCTGACAACTTTTCCTCTTTTTTCGAACCAGAGTCCTCCTGAAGTACATGCCAATGTAGCTGAAACATTATGTACAATAACCCGGATTCCATCATCCACTTTAGCTATTAAGCTTTCAAGTCCAAGGTTTGCTTTGCAAGGCTTTACTTTCTGCTTTCTTAATATATTCCTGTAAATTAATTAGTAAATTTTATTACTTTGCAGTTGTGTTGCAAAAATTTTGGATTATGCATTGGAAGATTCACAATCGAAGTCTAGCCTTGTCAACTCACTTTCTGTGTGTATTTCTTTGCTGGATCCCAAAAAATCAGCTTTTTCATCTCCACTTTTTCATTCATTCCGAAATCAAAACATGTATGAACCGCCAATTCCTGTAAACCCAGATACTATTGGTGCAATGCTCCCTAAAGTTGGTAAGTATAGTTTATGTTATCCCCAATGTGTGGAATAGTTTATATGCTCAACAATACATTAGGGTTTTCCAGTTATTTATGTTACATGTTCAGAATGAATACTAAGATCATAATATATTTCAAATTACTTAAGGAAATTAACTATTTAAAAAAAACTTACAGGTTTTTTTCAATTATGTTATGAGATGCATAGTCATTTTGATGAATAATAAGATTTTGACAAAAAAACACTAAGAGGGTGAACCCTAGTATACAGGAGGTCTATTAAGCAGAAACTGCAAGATAGGGGAATGGGTAATTATAGTTTGTGGGGATTTTGTAACCTTGCTTGGAATGTGGTATTTTTCGGCGTTTTACTTAGTTTGAGACTTTTAGTTGAAGATTTTCATTTGTTGCAACAAACTTATAAGCTTCATTTACCAATTTTGTCCTGGTAAAAAAATCACTGGAGAGCAGTGCTGTTAAACTGTAACAGAATAATCTGGAATTTACCAATAGAAAGGAAGTGGATCAGTACTTTTCCTAGAAGAAAGATGCATGGATCCTTGCCAATTAAATGGGTTGTAATGTGGTTTGGGTTCTCCTACCTCCATCCCTTTTTATAAGCATCCATTGTTTTTTTCACTCTTATTAAGAAAAGTTCGTAGAATAGTTAATGTGTTTATTTTATTAGCGACAATTTTTTTTTCCAAATGGTGCTTATAATTAGGGACAGAGGTAGGAATTATTTATGAGAACCATTGATTTTTTTTCGTTTTTTGACAGCTACTTGTTTCCCAATTCTTCTAGCCACATCAATAGCTATCAAAATACCTGTGGTTAAATTGTTGTGGATGTCAGTTTTGTCTGGCTGTTTCTTTGGGAGAGGAGGGAGGGGGCTGTGGTAGATGGTAGTAGTTATGTACCTTTGGTTATATTTTGACTTAGAGTCTTGAAGAGTGATAAGAAAACTTATCTCTTCTGTTTTGTGCATAATCTGTCACATCATAATTAAGGTTGCATATTTTGTCTACAGGTGACTTGCTTGTGCTTTTGGACGTGTCATCTGATGACAAGGTATTGCCGACAACATATGGTGAATTGAGACCTCCACTTGGCAAGCATCGATTGAAGGTTTGTTATATTTTATCACAAATTTGATGTGGCTGCTCCACTAGGAACTAGGCCGTAGTTGTCAGTTGAGATTTAATCTTATTCCACATATAACCTTCAATCTTCATTATGTACTTTCATTATGTACTTTGAGCACTCTTAAATTCCTAAACAAAGATAGCTCTAATTATCATATTAGATATATGTTCTTTCTCTGATCAATTTCCTATTTATTTCAGATCGTGGAATTTATTGCAGTACTTTTAAAAACCAGAAATGAAGTGGCAGAAAAAGAATTGGTCAACTCAGGAACCATTGGACGAATCGTTGACCTTTTCTTTGAGTAAGCAATTTTTAATTTTCAGTTTCGCAAAGTTGCATAGATGTCTAAAATAATCTTGATGCATTGTGCATAGGTGTTTCTCACTGTTAGTACATTATCTACTAATACAGGTATCCGTACAATAACTCCTTACACCATCACATAGAAATTATCATCTTATCATGTTTGGAGAGCAAAGCTGATGTCATTATTGATCATCTTCTCCGAGATTGTGATTTAATTGGGAGATTTCTCCAAGTAGATAAGCAATGTACTCTTTCTGCTGAAGGCAATCAGGTAAATGGATGCCTTAAACTAATACATGAAAGACTGTGTATGTTTAGTCACTAATATACAGCTCTTAAAACTATGATGCTGAGAAACATAATGCGCTTGCAAATCTTTTTATGGTATATGAAATTCGGCTATCTTGATTTTCTTCATCTTTTATTAAATTAAAAGTGAAAAGAAAGATACATCAGACACGAGTACATGTGATATATTCTATATGCACTGTTTATGAACATCTTTAAGCTGAATTTACGTGATCTTGCAGCGAACAGTTCCTGCGGCTGGAAAACGGGCGACACAGGTAGGAAACATTGGACATATTACCAGAATTGCTAATAAACTCATTCAGCTGGCTCAAAACCAAAGCCACATTGTGGCATGTCTTCAGGTTAGTTTCTATAAATTCATGGACTAAGGTTAATGGATTTCATAGTAAGTACTGAGTAGTATATGAAACCTTGCCATCTTGTAATAAATATTAAATATAAAAAACATTTGTTCTAATCTATGCCTTGAACTAAATCCTTGACAAATTTGCTTAAAAACTCATTGTAGAAGCTTTGGTATCTCTCTCTCTCTCTCTCTCTTAATGAAATAAGAAGCTTTGATATCTCTTTTTGTGTAAAAGCTCATTTTGTTTTACTTTGAGGATAGGAGTCCATGATGGGTTTAGTTCATTTTTTAATAATTGTTTAATTACAATAGTATCAAAGATGTTTTGGCTTTAGATCCCTGAGCAAGGTCTTTTCTTCTAAAGAACTTTCATTATTTGTATGTGTTTCTCTGGGCTTCATTGTCCTCTCACTCTCTCAGTTGAGTAGTTTTCTTGTGCCTTAGTCAATGGAGTTGAACTTACATTTGAAAATTATGTTTGAATTAACTCTATCTAATATATACTAAAACTTTATTTCTTCAACATTTGTAGGAGAACCATGCGTGGAATGAGTGGCAAGCTACAGTTCTTCAGGAGCGGAATGTGGTTGAGAATGTTAACCGTTGGGCTTGTGGGTAAGCTCTGATTTCAATTATCAAGGTGTTTTTCTTCGGCGTATGTCTTAATTGGTGGTGTAAATTTTGGTTTAGTGATAAAAGTAAAAATGGGCAAGGCTTATTTTTTTTATTTGTATATCTCCACGTTTACAGGTCCTTTCATAACATGTGGGGTCAAAGGTTGGGGTATAAGGGTGTCACATTTAACAGCATCTGAGTACCAAAATGGGCAAGGATATGCCTTAAATGGGTAGACGTGTGATGACAAGTGAGATTATCTTGAGTAATAGGGGTTTGGTGGGTTGGTTTTGTGTCTGACATTAAAATCATGGGTGAGTGGATGCTGCAAGCCCTTCATTATTTTGGTTGATCTTTTATTTTCCTCGTTATGTGTGCAGACGTCCAACTGCATTACAAGATAGGATGAGGGATAGTGATGACGATGATATCCATGATAGAGACTATGACGTTGCAGCATTAGCAAATAATTTGAGCCAGGCTTTTGGATACAAAATTTATGGAAATGAGGAGAATGAAGAGGTTTGTTGATGGTTGTCTGTTTGTGTGCTATCATCTGTCTCCCCTCATTTTTGCATCCCATTTTTATTTTTTATTATTGACACTACAACCTTCATATGCTGGACTAATGCGTCGATGATCTTAATTACAGGATCATGGTGGTGTTGAACGAGATGATGAGGTAACAATTTGGTTTATTTATGGTAACTAAACTAATTTTGATAAAATATTTGATTGGATGCCTTCTTCCCTAAATTTCCCTTCTATCTTCATTCCTAATCTTCCCCACCCTCCTTGCCTTGTACGAAAGGTTGTTACTACCCTAATCCCTAGTTTTCCCCTTATTCATTTTCTTATGTGGTTTAGTTTAGCGGTACTCATCCTATAGTCTTAGAATTTGGGCGAGGCCTTAGTCAACCCAAAAGTTAGCTCAAGGGGTGAGGATTGCTCAAGCCTTATAAGGGTTACTTTGACCATACCGTATCTCTAATTGATGTGGGTGTCAAAATTTGCCATCACAATACCAAGTAGGCAGCTTGGTTGGTGAGCTGAGGAATGATAAAGGAGTTTTAACCAAGAAGTCTAGGCTTCAATTCCTGAAAACTAACAACCATTAATCTACTAGCATTTGTCTATATAAAAAAAAAAGAATCCCCCTCACACCTAGCCCGATGAAGACAACCCAAAATGGACACAATGAAAGCAACTAGAGTTTCCCTGCCATGTGTAGGACCTGACATTTGGAGCACGAACAATTGGCAAATGCTAGTGGCCCAATAATAAATCTAGGATAGACTCATGCCATATTAGCATTTTGACCGAGGCTAGCTCAAAACCCAAAGTTAGCTCAAAAGGTGAGGAACTGAGAATTGCCCAAGCCTTGTATAGACTATTTGGTCATACCTCTAGTCAGTGTTGGATCTTAACACACCCCTTCACATGTTCACACCCAATTCTGTGAAGGTGTTAAGAGGATGTAGTGAACACAACCCAAGGTGGCCCACAATGGAGGTAGCTAGGGTTTCCAACACATTGTAATCTTGCATTTTGACATCACTGATTTGATTGTTTGTGTTTTATTGTTGAAGAATAAAGAGAAATCAAATTTGATTATCTTTTATTTTATATTATTATGTTTATTTTTATTTTATAATTTTGTCATTATTATAAAGTATTACTATTGTAATTTTTCCCCCTATATAAACAGCTTAGGGCTGTAGTAATAAAATATGAAAGTATTTTGTCTTTTACTTTCTTCATGGTATCACGAGCTTTTGGTTAGGGTTCCACAATACAGTGGGGTTTGGGGCTCCAAAACTAAAAGGGTTAAACCTTTGACCTTGTGACGCTATAACCAATTGAGCTAAAGAGTCGACCCTATTTGTCGTTTATCTACCTAATGGTAGTACTTGTAGGTAGCGGCGACAACAACGATGGTTTGGGTGGAAAATCAGAAGTAGTCAACAACGTCGACATTATTGGTTTAGGCAGTGGCAGCGGCCCGCGGCTGAAATAGTTTTTCCAATTTTTTTGGCCATGAGGGAACTTCTAATGCCCTCAAGGTTGACATCCAACAACTCAACGGAAAAAATTATGTCGAATAGTCCAAAACCACAAGATTGATACTAGACGGTAAGGGAAAATATGGTTTCCTCACAAGAGGTGCAAATGCCTGCCACAACTGATCCAAATTATAGATTTTGGAAATATGAGAACTCTGATATTGTTGTTTGGCTGCTTAGTAATATAGAATCAACGATTAGAAAACCGTTTATGTTTTTGCCTACTGGGAATGAAGTTTGGGAGGATGTCAAAGAAACATATTCTGACATTTAGAATTCTTCTAAAAATTTCGATCTCAAATCATGATTGTGGCATGCCAAACAAAGAGATAGAGATGTCACTACCGATTATAATGAGTTGATGACACTATGGCAATAATTGGATCTCTGCTATGATGATTATTGGAAGTGCTGTGACGACAATGTTTTGTTTCTTAAGAGACAGGAGAACGACCGAGTATTCATGTTCTTGGTTGGACTTAATAAGTGGCTTGATGAAGTCCGAGGCAGAATATTGGAAAAAATTCCATTGCCATCGTTTCGGTAAGCGTTCTCAAAAGTTAGAAGAGAAGAGGCGAGACAATGAGTTACGATGGGTAAGTTACCTTCTGTTGTTGAGGTTGCAAGCTCTGCCCTAGTCACTAAGAATGAAGTCGGGAAGAGAGATAGCAAGAAACTATGGTGCGAACATTGCAAACGTCCATGACACACACGTGATACATGTTGGAAGCTCCCTGGAAAACCTCTAAATTGGAAGAAAAAAGGAGGAAACGAAGGTCATGCGCTCCAAGCTGATACCTCTAATCAAGAGAAGTAGTCTCCTTCAAGCCCATCTTCTTTCACCAAAGAACAATTAGATCAATTGTACAAACTCCTTGAGTCTCGAACTTCTTTTTGCTCTATTGCTCAGAGAGGTAATTTTCCAAATACTGCTCTACTTAGTGTCACTCCTAGCCATACTTAGATTTTCGATTTTGGTGCTACCGATCATATGAATGGAGAGTCGAGTCTGTTTTCTTCTTATAGTCCTTGTGTAGGTAACCATAAAATTAAAATTGCAGATGGCTCTCTTTCAGCCATTGTAGGGAAAGGTTATATTATTTTGTCACCTGTGTTAACCTTAAATGATGTCTTACATGTTCCCAATTTATCATGTAATCTATTATCCATTACTAAACTAACAAAGGATATAAATTGTCAAGCTAGCTTTTTTCATGCTCATTGCACTTTTAAGGATTTGAGCAGGGGGAAGAGGATTGACAATGCTAAGGAGAGTGGAGGACTCTATTATCTTGACAATGGACTCGACTTTAAAGACCAACAAAAAACAAGTACCTGCTTTGAATCTATTTTTGTTCCTTCTAATAATGATGATATTATGTTATGGCATTTACGGTTAGGACATCCTAGTTCTCCGTATTTGAAACATTTGTTTTCTAAATTATTTTCTAAGAAGGATCTGTCTTTATTTTCTTGTGAAACTTGTGAATTTGCTAAACATCAATGTTCTTTTTTCTACACAACCATATAAACAATCAAAACCGTTTGCAGTTATTCATAGTGATGTTTGGGCCCTAGTAGAATAAACACATGTTCTAATAAAAAATGGTTTATAACTTTTATTGATGATCATACTTGGGTTTATCTATTGAAAGAAAAATCGGAAGTTGAGCAGGTTGTCAAAAATTTCTTTAAAATGGTGCACACTCTACCAAACAAATATTCAAGTCTTCAGAAGTGACAATGGAAAATAATATTTTAATATACTTTTGTCCGATTTTTTTCTTGCAAATGGGGTTGTACATCAAAGTTCTTGTGTAATACACTCCAACAAAATGGAATTGCAGAGAGAAATAATAGGCATCTTCTTGAGGTTGCTAGAGCTATACTACTAATAAGGTTCCAAAATATTTGTGGGGTGAAGCTGTTTTAACTGCATCATATTTAATTAATCGAATGCCATCTAAAGTTTTAGATTTTCATACGCTTGATGTTTTTCGAAATTATTTTCCTTTGACTAGTGTCTCTGTTGATTTGCCACTAATTTTTTTTGGTTGTACTGCTTTTGTTCATGCACATACACAACTTGACAAACTCGAGCCACGTGCAATAAATTGTGTGTTTACCAGTTACTCTCCAACTCAAAAGGGGTATCGGTGTTTTGAACCGAAATCAAAAAGAGTTTTTGTAACCATGGATGTTACTTTTGTTGAAAATCAACAATTTTTTACTGACATTCATCTTCAGGGGGGATATTTTAAGATTTGTCTTTTACTTTTGAAAGCATCGTTACTTTTAGTGATATAGTGCTATCACAAAATGCTGAGACTTATATTGATGCACCAAAAGAAAATGTCCAAGAATCCATATTGGAACTCAATCCACTTATGAATGAGGTTTCGAAAGATTCGGGGGAGACGATTTCAAATCAAAATCACAATGATCAAATTCTTGGTCTCAATAATAATGAAGGACCACATGAAATGTCACAACATAATTACTCAAATAAAGAGATACAAAACAGGTTTACTACAATTGAAAGATACAAGACACGCTTGGTTGCTAAAGTGTATACTCAGACATATAACATTGATTACTCAAAGACTTTTGCTCTCGTTGTCAAATTAAACACTATTAGAGTTCTTTTGTCCTTGACAGTGAATTTAGATTGGTCTCTTAACCAACTTGATGTAAAGAATGTTTTTCTGAATGGTGATTTGGAGGAGGAAGTATACATGGATAGTCCACCTGGCTTTGAAGATGAATTTGGTTCAAATGTGTGCAAACTACATAAATCCCTTTATGGTCTCAAGCAATCCCCAAGGGCTTGGTTTGAAAAGACCAGCAAATACTCCTATGGAATTAAATGCTAAACTTTGGGAGAAAGACAACGTTCCTATTGAGATTGGAAGATACCAAATGTTAGTCGACAAACTTATTTATCTAGCCCACACTAGACCTGACATTGCTTTCTTTTAGAGTGTTATAAGTCAATTCGTGCATTCTCTCTATAAAGAACACTTGGAGGCAGTTTATCGAATCTTAAGGTACTTGAAATCCAATCCTGGAAAGGGTTTGTACTTCAAGAAAACTAATGACAGAGAAGTCTCTATATTTACAGATGTTGATTGGGCAGGATCAATTACTGATAGAAAATCCACCACAGGATATTGTACCTATGTTTGGGGTAATTTAGTTACTTGGAGAAGTAAGAAACAAGGGGTTGTTTCTTGAAGCAATGCAGAAGCTGAATTCAGAGCAATGGCTCAAGAAATCTGTGAACTTTTATGGATTCGTAAACTCTTGGACGAACTGAAAATGAAAGTTGACTCACCCTTAAAATTGTTCTGTGATAGCAAAACAATAAGTATAGCTCATAACCCTGTACAACATGATAGAACCAAGCACATTGAGATTGAGCGTCATTTCATAAAAGAAAAAGTTGATGTCATTATTACTCAATATTACTATTGTAATTTATTTTTCTATATAAAAAGCTTAGGACTGTAGTAATAAAATATGTAAGTATTTTAATTTTTACTTTCTTCATCTATCATATAGTAATTTTACATTCTTTGGTAACTTTTTTTTTGTTTGATTAAATGTAGGATGTCTACTTTGATGATGATTCTGCTGAAGTAGTCATATCGTCACTTAGACTTGGTGATGATCAAGGGAGGTGAGTAATTATTGTCATATTCGTATAGCCAGTCATTTGGTTTGAAGAACTGTGATCTTGTTATAACAGGCAGTATGATAATTTATGCAAAATGACATACACAAATAAAGAACTCACTTGTGTTTAACACATAAAACATGTTATATATTGCCAGATACTGTTGTAGATGTTTTCTGCTTCATCTTTATGGTTGACTTTTCATAAGCTCTCAACATATTTCTGCTTCATCTTTATGGTTGACTTGTCTGTGGTTGTGAATTATCCATAACATACAGAAATTAGTACTAGGGGGTGGCTGTGTTAGAAGTGGTAAAAAAAGTAAGAAAGCTAAGTAGCATTTAGGAGTTTAGACTGCAACCATGATATTACTGCAGTTTAGTTAATCTGAACATTGTGCTTATGTCTATATTTTGAATTTGATAGATGTTAACAATTAATAATTATTGTTGATAAAGATTGGTCGAATGAAACACATTAATGATGATAAATCAACTTGAGAATTAGGTTTTGGTGCTGAATAACTTGAGAGATTAGATCTCAGCATGTTATTATATATAATTAGAATTGTACAAGGAAAATCTCTTAATTAAGGAAATAAATTTGGACTAAATCCAACCTATATCAAACCTAATAAAAACAAAGAATAGCATATCTTAATAATAACAAACTAAATCTTTGCATGTCTCAACACTCCCCCTCAAGCTGGAGTATACAGATTGTAGGCATCGAGCTTGTCACATATATAAGTTATCATTGATCCTTGAAGAGCCTTTGTGAAAATGTTTGCCAGTTGATCATTAGAACCAACAAATGAAGTAACAATCTCACCAAACACAATGTTCTCACGAGAACAAAGTGACAATCAATTTCAATGTGTTTAGTTCACTCGTGAAAGACTGGATTAAAAGCAATATGTAAGGATGCTTGATTATCACATATGAGACTCACAATGCCTATATTACAAAAGCGCAATTCTTGGAGAAGGTGTCTGAGCCATATGAGCTCTTGAGTAGTAAGTGCCATAGCTTGATATCCAGCCTCAACACTAGATCTAGCAACAATGTTATGCTTTTTGCTTTTCTAGGAAATCAAATTACCTCCAATAAGAACACAATACACAGATGTGGACCGTCTATCGGAAGGACTTCCAACCCAATCTGCATCTGTGTAAGCAACAATATCTGAATTACCTCTGTCTGTGTAAGCAAGTCCTTTTCATGGATCTCAAGATTCTAACAACAGTATTCCAATGACTATCACAAGGGGAGTTCAAGAATTGACTCAACACTCACATCGTATGGAATATCTGGCCTCGTCATATCTGGCCTCGTCGTGGTCAAGTAATTCAACTTCCCAGCTAACCTCCTATATCTTCCTGGATCTGGAAAGGACTCCCCCTCATCTGGTAGGAGTTTGACATTTGGATCCATAGGGGTGTCAATTGGCTTGCAATCTAGCATACTTATTTCTTCCAAGATATCCAAAGCATACTGTTGAAATTGTGGGATTTTAGAGAAAAGGAGGAGAGAAAATAATAAAAATTTGAATATTATTGATAATAGCTTAATGCTGACTTGATTCCAATAGACTCAATACTAATCTCTATTTATAGAGAAACATAGACTAAATCCTAAATTAGAAATAAATCATAATAATAATAAGAGATATTCTAAGATTCTCTATGATTATAAATTGATCATAGAAAATAACTCGAGATACTCTAATATAATATAAAAGATATTATAAGATATTTTCTAATATTCTAACACATACTTTCTTTGGGAAATAGCAATTCCTGCCTTAGATTGAGACATGCAAAGATTTAGTTTGTTATTATTAAGATATGTTATTCTTTGTTTTTATTAGGTTTGATATAGGTTGGATTTAGTCCAGATTTATTTCCTTAATTAAGAGATTCTCCTTGTACAATTCTGATTATATAATATCATGCTAAGAGCTAATCTCTCAAGTTATTCAGCACCAAAATCTAATTCTCAAGTTGGTATCAGAGCTCACGATAAACGAGCATGTCAAAGTCTCAAAAACCCTAGCCGTCAGTCACATATGTGGCTGTCCTGTTAATTGTCCAACATACACAGTCCAACGGGTCACACCACCCCTACCATTAGACTCTCCTTAGTCAGATTGGCCATTCACTGGAGCACCGCCGCCGTCAGCCTTCTCATGCACTGCCACGTGCATTTTTGCCACTTTAAGCTCCGTCGATGCGTGAAGGCCACACGCCACCATCTGTTGCCGTCCTTCCTGGTTTTGGCCAAGTTTGGTCAGTGGGTCCTACTATTTCGGGTGCTTTCTCTACCATTTCTTGCTGCCTGTACCTTTCGAGTCTGCTGCCTGTACCTTTCGAGTCTGTTGAAGATGTGTTCAAGTTTAGATCTTTCGCAGAAGGAGAACAAGAAGTCTGAATCCTTTGTTAAGAGCCATGTAACATATGTTTTCTCTGGTCGGCGGCTGTCAAGATGTGGTTTCTTGGACAAAAGCTCTCAAATCACCTCACTAAGAAGTCCTCAGAAATTAATACAAACTAAATCTTTGCATGTGGTAAAAAAAAGTAAGAAAGCTAAGTAGCATTTAGGAGTTTAGACTGCAACCAGGATATTACTGCAGTTTAGTTAATCTGAACATTGTGCTTATGTCTATATTTTGAATTTGATAGATGTTAACAATTAATAATTATTGTTGATAAAGATTGGTCGAATGAAACACATTAATGATGATAAACCATAAGAATAAATGATCATTGTATAGCTGTTTTTACAGTCTTATAACCACTTTTCTACAAGGTCTTGCTCTTCCATTTTGTTTTTTGTTTCACCTTTTACATATTACATTTATTTGAAAATTTCATTAATAAATCAATTTGTGTTCATTGCCTGCTTCTTGCTGGATTTACATAACTTTGTTTTGATCTTCAACCCTTTGGGACAATACCCAGTAGAAGATGCATTCTTTTTTTATTTTATGCCCATCACTTTTGTGGATGATACTTAATTTGGTAACCAATCTTTGGGTGTCCAAGGTGTTTTCTGTTTCACTCAACAGTAAATGTTGACATTAGTTAACTTTATATGTTCTATGCAGCAATCTGTTTACAAACTCCAACTGGTTTGCATTCCAAGATGACAGCATTGGTGATGAAACTGGGGGAAGATCATCTTCTGAAATGATGGATGAGATAAACTTGAATGGAGCTGTAAATGGTGGTAGAAACAGTAGTGATGATGAGGTAGTGGTTGGAGAGGATGAAGAATTAGCCGACAGCAAAAATACTGTGAATGGGACGTCTACCTCAAGCACAAACATACACAATGGATTAACTGGTAGTGTTTCCATGAATGAAGGCACTTCAGATTTTGAAAGTGAGAAAGCAAGCACTTCACATGACATGGGATTCCACAAGTTTGAGGCAACAGACGATGAGGACTTGTTTGGGGAGAGGCCTTTACCAGATTGGGTAGGATGGGGTGAGCCATCAGATATGCAAGTTGCTGGCTCAAGTATGAATCCTTTTCTGGATCATGGTGACTCTGCTAGTAATTTGTCAGGTAAGTCTCATCTTGGCAACCAGAATACTAATTCTTCAAATGGGGAATCTTTCTTATCAAATGGGTCACCGGTTACTAGAGATTCAAAGGATGGGGGTGGAGATTCAAGTCAAAGATCACTAGCTGTACCATCGTTATTTGAAGAGGATGTGGAGTTTGTAGGTGTAGAAATAGAAGGGACGGGTAAGGCGACGGAACAAGCTCTCAAAGAAGGGATAGTTGGGGAAGCGGGGCCACTAAAAAGAAACGTAGTCCCAACAATGCCAGAAAAGGAAAGTTCTGAAGAGGACAGTCCTGGTGTGAAGGAGTTCAATGATGCAAATTACTGGAGGGTTGACCAAGAGGTTGCTGTTCTAGATTGATGAACATGGTGGTAAATATTGATTTTATTATCTGTATGATATATTTGGACCAACACTGGTGGACCTTATTCTTGGTTCGCAAGGTTATGCAACAAATTAGTGTACAGCATATTTTCAATTATGAGATATGAAGTTTTTCTTTTATCAATTTCAAGTTTTGCATACTGCAAGTGATTTAAGGGAAACTCTGCATTTATTGAGCACTTATTCTGGTTTTCAATTTAGACTACACGTTTGACAAAAACAAGATTTATACATGTTCTACCTGTTCTTACACCGCCACAGTAATTATGCTTGCGGTTTCTAAACATTTATGTCAAATCCATGTTTTGAGTCACTAGTAAATATTTTTGACATTTGACGTTGGGATGCCTTGCTTATATATACCAATTCTTTTTGTTTAAAAAAAAGGTTTAAATAGTTCATAAAAATGAATGGAATTAATATTGCAGATATCAAACTCTTAAACAATTTCATTGTATCAATTTTAAATATTCTAAAGATATTTATTAAAAAACTAACTATAAAAAATATAATTTTAAAATTCAGCGCCACCAATTCCTCACCATGATGAAGTGCTCTGTCCAATTCAGTAATTCTAGAAACAATAATGATTATCTTGAAAATTGGGTCTGACTGCTATGCCTTGTTGCCCATAACAATACATTTGACTAACACCACTTCCATCTTTTTTGTTGGCAGATGGTATCAAGTTACATCTTTGTCTTGTCTGAAAACTGAAATACTAATATGGTTTCCCTAACCGATAATCTTAAACTAAACTTTTTAATATAAACATAAATGTAATTAATAATAGATATTCCAACTCATACAACACTAATATAGATCATCTGAATGCATTCTATTGGATTCCAACACTCATCAGAAAATAACAATCTTAAATTTCTACAATCCCTTCGTATAAGATGATATTTTTATATTTCCTTTGATTACTATTATGAATAAAAATAATTATTTTTGATTCATTTAATAATAATATTTTTAATATATTTTCACTTTGGTAAAAAAATATTTAATATCAATAGTTAAAACTTTTACGTTAAAAAAAATAATTTAACAAATTTAAATTATATTTTATATAAAATTTCTAAAATTAATTATACTTAATTAATTTTCTTATTGAGAAAACGATATGAGAAATTGTAACTATGACTAGCCAATCCTCCCTTAAATAAAATCACATTCCTCGTCAACCCTAACACCCATATATTATGACAACAAATATCACGTTTTTTATGTATGGAGAGGCAGCTGGATAAAGTGATTGCAATGGAAAATGCTAAAGTTACTTGGTAAGAAATCAATGTAAAACTAGTCAATTAAAACTTGGGTTAAATCTTACTTTTTTCAATGCAAAACCTCCATATTTGGTTCCTTAATAATTGTCTTTCCGATATTTGTTAGCATAATCCACATAATATTTGTTTTATTACTCTTATGTCTCTTACTATATGACCCTCCAATAAATTAACTTCACATATATTAAAAAAAATAGTTCAAATAATAAATTTGTCTAAAAATTGAATTATTTTAATGAAAAATTAATAATAGATACACATAATTCCCCTTGACATCCAGCGAGAGATACAAATAGAGATAGCAATGTGATATATGTTAAGTGATGTAACAGAAAAAGAAAAATAAAAAATAAATAAAATGTTAAATCAATGTAAGAAAATTAAAAATATACATTTATAACTACTCCATTTTCATATACTCACCCCAGCAATGCCTGATATGACAAGAGAGATAAAAGATTGATGTTTTTTAATGATAAATTAAATAAATATTTTATAAAGAAATAATTAATTTACGTGAAACTTTAAAGATAGCCCTATAAAAAGGAATAAAAAACAAGTGAAATGTTTTCTTTTTATGTTTTTTTTAAAAGATAATAAATAATACTATAAATAAAATACTTAAATTTAAAATAAAATATTTATTTTAATAATATCGATATTTATAATTAGAATATAAGAACAAGTTATATCTTATTACTAACGAAAAAGAAAATATTTACTGTTAAAAAATACTTCTTATGATAGGACTCATATCCCCGCATAATTATCTTTTTAAGAAATCCGCACAAATATAGAAAAAAAAAAAAAAAT
>JBBPBS010001017.1:19341411-19360476 GCA_037974835.1 Cicer judaicum
AATAATTTAAAATAAAAAATATTTCCAAGAAAATAATTATAATAAGATAGATGGAGTATTAAAGTTTTCTCAAATATATCCATAGCAATTCATTAGATCAATCCCCTTATATGAACAAAATGTGAGTTTTTAGTTAATGCAATTGTCACAGTAAAATAAAATATATGAAATATAATAAAACAGTTAATGCTGTTTTAACCCTAAACCCTATGCAATTCATATATGAAATTTATTATTATTATTATTATTATTATTATTATCTTTTATTTATTTGATCTTAAAAAAATAATAGGAGGAAGTCTTTAACAAAATAGAATTAAGTTGCTAGTATATGCAAACTAGGATACATTATTTGTTTTGACACATTTACTCAATCACATTAACTTTGATGTATTTTTTTTCTATTAAACATATTTAGATTTTTTTTAAATATTTTATTATTATTTTGTTAATTAAATTAAAAATATTTTATTTTTATTATTATTATTATTATTATTTATATTATTTTTTTATTTATTAGATCAGAATAAAAAATAAGAGGGAGTAGTTAACAAAATAAAACTGTGTTGCTATTTTATCTATAAAATATCAAGAAGACGTTATTTATTTTGACACATTTAGTCAACTGCACTAAATTTCATGTATTTTATTTTTCAATTTGATATATTTTAGGCTAAATAGCATCCGCGATCTCTTAATATAATTTCAGTTAATGTCTTAGTCATTTGTATTTTTTTTTATTTGATTATTTATTTTAATTTTGGTAACAATTTGATCTTTTATATTTAAAAATTTCAACAATGTTATAATTTGTTTTACATGAATTCAAAAAATTCATCAAAATTTTCAAACAAAAACCATAAAATTAATTATCATATTCAATATAATGTAAATTTCATCAAATTCATAACTTAAATCTTTAAATAAACTCATATTTTCATTCTTTATTTGATGTTGTTGGAGATGAAAATATGAGTTTATTTGAACATTTGAGCTATGCATTTGATAAAATTTGCATTATATTGAAGATGATAATTTATTTTATGAGTTTTGTTTAAAATTTTTGATGAATTTTTGTAAAAAAAGATAACATTGCTGACATTTTAAAACATAAAAAATCAAATTGTCACTTAAAATTAAAATAAAAGACCAAATCGAAAGAAAAAAAAAAGATAAAAAATTAAAACGTTAACTGAAATTAAGTTAAGGGGCGTGGAAGCTATTTAGCATATATTTTATTAATATAATTTTAAAAAAAATATTTTAATTATTTTTTATTAATTAAATTAACAATTTTTTAAAAGTTAAAAGAAAAAAAAATAATAAACAAAATAATTGGTCACATCCTGGATGGAACCTCCTACTTGGTGTAAAAAGTAAGATATTTTGGTATATATATTTTTTCAAACTGTGAGATATGTTGAAATGATATAAAATGATTAAAACTCATAAATTGCAATAAAATATCTAAAGACTTAACTTTTAACTTTAGAATTTACTCATTTTTGTAATTTAATTAATGCTTTTAGATATTTCTATATCATGAAATTATATGCCACATAATTTAAAATATGTCAAATCGTCATTTTTTAATTCAAAATCAAAAGAAATTACTAAAATTGTCCACTTTTAAAATAGATATATTATTTTTGTAAATTAATTGATCAAAATAAATAAATAAAGTAAAATTAGAATTAAACTTAAAAATTATGACATTGTTTGTGTCATTTCAAAAATGGGCCAAAGAATTGTGAGACCAACCCCTCCTTTCATTGTTCACACCAACTCCCCAATTTTTTGTGATGGTGTTGTCTTAGCAAACTTATCTCTCTATCCAAAAAACCCTATTTTACTCCATGTACTTCTTATCAGCGAGCCAAATGCTTGGGAGAACAACAATATAGTAAATAATGTTCCAGGATCACAAAAAGATTTTGATACCATATTTCAACCTAAAATCTTCATACATTAACTATATGGATCAACTATCTTATATATTTAACATTTAGTTCATTTTTAATCAATATGAAACTTAACCACACACACTTGTACTCAACAACTTTGACACCATATTTTTACCAAAAACTTTAAGACATTAAATATATGAATTGTCATTCTCATGTATTCAGTATGACATTTAGTTCATTTTTAGTCAATGTAAAATTTAACAACTCAAACTTAAACTCAACAATACTCTAAATACCGTACTCATTTCCAATAACATTAATGGATATATGGAGATAGGGGAAGAAAAAGTGTTAGACGAGTCGTGTACAATGTTATTGTGAGGACATCGTTAATTCAATGTTGCAAAATATTACTATAACGTTATTTGTACATCTTTCATACTCTTCATAATTGTGATTAATGATTTAAGCATTCTAAAAAGATCTACTATATAGTACATAATAGTTATGATCTTGGTCATCTTTATAAATAAGACAATGATATGATTAATATCGATCTAATACGATATATTAGTTTTTCTTATTTTTATCAAACTGATATCATTTAAGTTTATATCTCAATCATAAAAAAATTAACAATTAATATCTATTTCTATAAACCGACATTTTTTAAATAGGATAGATGGCGGTTCATTTTCAAATTTCCCTAAATTAAATTTGGCAAAAAATAATATTATAAATATTAAATATATTAATTAATTAGTTATACAAGTTAAATACAATAATTAATTAATATATTTAATTATACTAACTAATTGTTACTCATTAAATATATAAATATTATGTATTATCCAATGTACTAGAACAATTCTCTCGTACTTTGGCATATATATATTTTTTATTTTATTTTATAATTTCTAGCTAGAACTGTAATAATAGATAATATATAAATCTTTTATTAATTTTGATAAATACTTTCTAAAAATATATTTTGAGTTTCCAAGACCAAAATTTTTATTTACTTCCATGGAAAAAGATGAACCTCAAAGATAAGTTTCGTGCATTAGATTTAGAGCAAGTGACGTGGATACACGCAGACGGCATGTAAGTGCACAAAGGAAAAAAAGAATAAATCACCAAATGTGGGTCCAAATCTTCGTTAACATATTACAATAATAGTTGACCATGATATATGCATATCATTATTTCTACACTTAAAAAAACATAACAATATCATCCTTGTTGATAAGAGAATCTTCCTTTTTATGGTACAAACATTAACCTCTAAAGAATTCTGTTCACATTCAGATTTTTCAGAGGTAATTAATATTTAAAAGTGTCCTTTAGTTTTATAGATTATAAAACAATATCTCAAATGTTACACCATATTAAGCAAATATGCTTAGAGGACCTGTTTTGTTTGATGCATCCAATCCATGTTCACTTTTGAGAGTTCCTGTAATCCATGCCCTGCAAAACAGAATTTGAAATAAATGTCACACAAAATAATTCTGGGATGATTATAAGAAATAAACTTTCAATATTAAATTGGAAGTAAATCCTCAATTTAATCTTTCAAAGGTCACTTGTCTTCTACTTGGTCTTTAAAATATATGAAAATAATAAATAATTTTTAACAACTTAATTTGTATGGATTGTCATTGAATTTTTTTTATAGAGTTGCTAAATTATAATTTAAACATGTGGGTGACTAATAAGTAGATATGACAAAAGTCAAACATTATTAATAATCTAATAATTATGATTGATTGACAGTGTAAACAATACTGACAGTAAATATAAATTAAATTTTTAAAGTATAAGAAATCCATTTTAGTTCTAAGAATTTAATTTTTATGCATAGTCAGTAAAAAGTTTTATATAATTAGTAAATTATGATCAATCTTATGTGTGACTTTATAAAACATTGCTAATCATCTAACAACTGTAATTAATTAACATTGTAAATACTTTTTACACTGTCATATTGAGCTCAATTTCACTTACCGTCTAACATTTTTGCCGCCAGAATCTGTCAGAATAGTCAACCTTTTTGCTGTCTTCATAAAGTCACTGCAATGTGATTGAAATCACAAAACCCCCCATAAAAACAAGACTATGAATTTTTTTGGTTAATACAAGACTAGGACTGTAACATGCATATGAAGGAAGTCGGATTTGCATTGCCTGCGGTCACCATTCACACCGTCAGCATATTGGTGACTGCTGAATCGAGATCAGATGGCTCATAATCTCTACACAATCTCAATCCAACAGATACTGATAGACCGACTGTGTGACCGCAGACAATCCAAATTCAAAGTCACGGTAAAAAGTAGAAAATTGGAAGAAAACAAGAGAGCAATACCTGAAGGGTTCTTCTCCGGTTTGTTTAACAGCACCTGTTGCATCGCGGTAGAACACATGATTCAACATCTCAGATTTTTCTAAATCAAACATGTTGGCAAGTTTCTTATAGAGCTCTTCATAAGAACCAAGAAGTGATAAATCAAGGGTTCTTCCAACATCTTCTGACTCCAAGAAAACCTTGCAATGACCAATATCCAAGCCAAGTTGCCAACTAAACTCAGCAGCAGCAGAAGTTTTACCTGGTGAAAATACATCAAAAAAGCACTTCTCTTTGTGCTTATTCTCATCTACTGAATTTTTTTCATTATGAGACAATAAATTTTTAGAACAGTTTCTAGAAATTTGTTGCTCGGTGAGTATCGGTTGACCAAAAAGACAAAACTGATGTTTCTTAACAACAACAACATCATTAGATTGAGATTTCTCCAAACTCTTATCAGGTTTTTTCCCTATGGTCAACAAGCACGATAAGCTTTCTTTGTTCTTATCATTGTTGATCATATTGTTGTCATTTGAAATTCTATTATGCATATCAAGATGGTGCATATTAGTATGGAACGACCCTAATTGTAGTTTATTGTTAAGGTTGAAATCCGAAAGAGATATTCCTCCTCCAAATTGAGCATGCCTGGCTCCCTGTATACTTGCAGGAGCATTATCAGATAAACCACTCAAGGGGATGTTTAGCCCGAGCTGGTTGCCTGAAAACGTCGGTGATGGAAATTGAATGTCGAGGGGGAAGTCCGAATGTTGCGGAATCCGAAGCTTCTTCCTCGGTGGAGTGAAAGGTGTGAAATGAATGACTGGTATGTTTGATACCAATTCAACCAACCACGGGCTAACACGCTTCACATTTTGTAGTAAATCTGGCTCGTCCCATGTTACCTGTAATTAGGATAACCGATAAATTCATAATCAATAATGCATGATATAATAATTTCTGAACAAAGGTAAATTGATTTTGAACTAAGATATGAATTCAATCAAATCAAGCATACAAAAAAATTCTCCCTGCTAACATCAATGATTTCGTCCTCAAAACAACAAGAATCCCGCAGGCTTTACAAAAAAGTCCACAACCGCAATAAGGGCTATACTATCAAGGATTTTAGTTTCTTTGCTATCACAATTGAGACATGTTAACCTCATTTGACAGTGATTCTCCATAAAATCAAGGCTTGCAATACGACTGTGATTTAAAACCTCGCAGCTAAACAACTTCACTTGAATTAGTACAAAGTAAATGAAGAATTATAATAGCTATGGTTTCAGCTCACTCAACTTGTTTTTACGGAGATTTACATTACATAGCCACAAATACCAAAGATGATAATAAAACTGAACATTGGCAAATCAAATATAGATTTCCAAAGAAGCCTAAAATTGAGTCTCTTATGTAAAGATGTGTACAATAAATTCCTCCAAAATAACCAAAAAACAATACCTGAAGAAGGCGCCAGGGCGAATTAGGCCAGCGAATAGGATCAACAACTTGAACAGAAGCAATAGTTCCCATGAACCAACTAATCCTAGAAGAGTCCTCAGTTTCAAAGGGCATCTTGAACCTCATCCCAGAACACCATTGAATCCTCATAGCAGCTCTAACAGCTGAAGCCTTAACACAAAACTCAGGAGTGCTTGCTCTTGGATAGTAAACAACTTCAAATGGTTGGTTATTAGAAGCCAATTTCATAGCTTCCATAACATCTTCAGGCCTCACTCTAACTCTTCCACTCAAATCATTATCAACACCAACAAAACCATTTCTCAATGTCTTATTCTCCTCTCTCAAGAAAAAAGAAAATGCCCCAAAAGGTCCAATTCCACAGTTTCCATTGTTAGAAGAACCCGAAGTCCAACCACCACAAGATGAACCTTCAAAACCAGAACCAATTCCCTTTTTCGCCCTTCGAATTCCAACACACAATTCGCCATTCTCAGCCCTCAGAAACACAACAGAATCACCAGCAACAAGCTTCTTCTGGTTAACAAAACTACTCCACCCAGTTGTAAGCAAGTGCCTACGTGGTGTACCTCTATATATATGCCTAAACTTCCAAAACTCGCCATGAACATCCTTTGCCACGACCGTCTGAACAGGTGGTTCGGCCGAGTAATCCAACCTTGGAAAGATTGTTTCAGCACAGTATCTTGGAACAGAAAAACCTCCACCATTGTTTGCATCAGATTGAGTCAAAGTCTTTGCAAAAGATGCAGGCTTTTCAGAATTTTCCAAACCACCAACACCACTTTCTTCATCATAAACAAGCTCTGAATTTCTTAAAGGAAGAAGCTTTATGATAGCAAATACTTCATCTGTTTCTGGGTCAGCCATGAATTTAACAGCAACAACTTTGCAAAGTATGAGTGAGGAAATTGAAACCCTTAGATCAATGTTTGTGTTGGCATGTTCAGCATGACCTTGTGGAAAGTAGAAAACTTTGGAGTTCACTTGAGGTATCTGAACCATTCCACCTGCACAAGCATGCCATAGTTGTGGATCCAAATACCCTTTCTCACTTTCCTTCATTGAAACACCTTGTTCAATTCTAAAACAACCCAAATGTGTTTTCTGCTTTTCTCTTGTTTCAACAAATTGAATCTTCAACCCCAACAAAGAAAGTTACTAACTTTAATAAAATTTCTTCTAGAATTAGAAACTTAAGTAAAAGATAGTGAAGTGAAGAGTAAAGGGTAATAGTAGTAGTAAAAGAAATTTGTGTTGGTTTTCTTGTGGTTTACTCAATAGAAAAGAAAAGGGTTTTTGTTTTGTTTTTCTTTGAAAGAATCTGAAATGAAAGATGGCTTTGATGGGTGAAGAGAGTATCAAATTGGAATCATCACTGTTTGGTAAACAAGTTCCATCAATCAAACACTTTCACTCACCTGATTTTGTTTTCTTCTTTTTGTTATGTTTTTTGGGATTCTTTCAGATCTCAAACAAATGAAAATGAACAAACGATTTTTTTTTCTCTCTCTCTCTCTCTCGCTCTGTCTCTGTCTATTTCTCTGTGTCCAACAACAACACAGACACACTCCGGAATCTATGAAGAAAACAAACGACCGAGCCAAGTTGTCATCAGCTAGCTGAATATTTTTTTATTTGTTTTTGAAATTTAAATAAATATATATATATATATATATTTATATATGAATGAGAATAAAAAGAATGAGAAAGTAATTTAATTTTTGGTTTATAATGATGAACATATGATGTGATAAAGATAGTAGCAATTAACGTTGGGTCATCATATGCTGATGTATGTCAGAAAAAATATCACGAGTCTTAACTCTTGACTTTATTCAACTCAGAATAAAGGAAAATAAGCCAAACAAAACTGAAGTAAAGTTCGAATTAACCGACATTACGCCACTATCTATAAAATTAGATTAATCATCGTTTTAATCTGAAAATGAAAATGTAACAAGTCATTATATAGATTCTTGAATTTTTCAAAAACTCAATTACATTGATGATTTATTTAAAGAAACTTTTTAGTTTCTAAGTTCTTAAATCTACAAAAGAATAATTTATTTTAGTTTTTAAGAAAGATGATGATGAAGAAGAAAAAATTGAGTTTCTATATTTTTATATTTAATTGAAAAAAAAATTGGCCTATATATCACTTTAATTAATCTCTATATATTAATTAAACATGTGATAATAAGTATGAGATATATCAGTATCTACATCAACAACTTAACTGTGTTAATATTTTTATTAAAAAATGTAAATACTTGTATTAAAGAAAAACTCACGATGAAGGAATTCTAAATTGAGGATAAATACGTTATTTCAACTTATCAAAAGGTTTAAATCGTATCACAATTTGAAACACCTCATTATTTTATCGGTGAAACCTAATCAATTATTCTTGATTATGTTATAAATATGTAGATAAAGTTAAATTATTCTATTTAATAATTTAATATAAATAATATATTTTTAATATATATATATATATATATATATAACAAATCGAGTGATATTTTTCTGTGAGAATGAGAGGAATTATTATTAACTCTTGGATTAAATTTTAGTGCTGAGATTAAAAGAGTTTTTAAAAATATCATGTGCCTCACTTTTTGTAAACAAGCACGTCAAAGTTAATCCCATAATTAGAAGGAATAAAATTACGAAAGAAGAAAACAATCACTCAAAAGTTTCACACATTGATACCCAAAAATAAAAAAAAATAAAAACAAAAATATAAAAAAAAAAAACATTTATTTGGAAATTTTCACATATAAGAAAAAGAAACGTAGAAAAAAAGAAAGATTTGACAATTTCTCATCTTCAAGGTGAAGATTTTGTCTTCGTTTTTCTAAGCTTGTTTTACATAAATAAACTTGAGTGTGAATCAACGAGGGAGAAAAAAAAACATGTGATATTTTAATTTGATATTTTAATGTTAGTCATGAAATTTAATCCAATGGCTAATATTGATTCTTCTAATTCTCACATAAAAATATAATTTTTATTATATATGTCATGAATATCTATATATAGAGAGTGTGGAACATATTAAATGAGATTAGTTTTACAATGAGATTGTGTGAGTTAAATCTTGACCACACAATCTTATATGAATGATCATGATTAGAAAAAAAGAGTCATGTAATTTTTTTAAATGATCATGTGTAGCTTAAATAGCTCTTAATCATGATCATATATGTATAATTATGATTTAACTCTCTCACCCTCTCATTGTAAAACTCATTTCTTTGATATGTTCCCTACAGAGAGACCATATCTAGTGAGAAAGTTTTACTTATATGAGAGTCACATGATCTTTTTACAGCCTTTAGATAAAAATAGATGAGCGAGATTAAATTATATGTTATGTCACTCACGTGACCATTTTTTCATTTAATCAACAACAATTTTATAATTTATTTATTAAATTATTAATAATTAACACTGTTTTCGTTCACCTTACTCCCAGAGTTATGTGCCAGTGAGTGTAGTTGCATTAGCTCTGTCACCTATTTTCATATTTGAATGTCGACATTTTCATCTTCACCCAACCACCACTATTTAAGTTTCTCCGTCAAAAATCTCTAATTTGGTGAGAATTTGATTCTCTTATGGAGGATAAAGTGGAAGCAACTAGGGTGATGAACTTGCTTATTTGAAAACCATGGTTGGTTGTTTTTTGTTGGATTGAGGAAGAAGATATTTTGAATTGTTCTACTTACCTTTAAAATGAAGTTATGAAGTAAATGGATTCAAATTATAACCCCTTTGTTCGGGTTGCATGCTGCAACTTTGCTCTAAAACCCAAGTGAAGAATTTTAGGGGAATAAACATAGGAGAAGATAAAACGGCTTGACAGAAGTATGATAGAGTGAAACAAGCCACTCGTCCATTTTAATTTAATGATTAATAATTAGTTTTCTCACTTTCACATAAGATACCGTTTCTCACTAGATATGCTCCCTATATATATATGGAAGATAACGTTGACTTCCAAATAAGATATTAAAGAAGTGTTAGAATTTTACTAAAACGCACTCGATAGCTCAATAGCTTTTGAAGAAAAACCTAAATGCCTATACAAAATCGAGCATAACCTCAACCCCTCAAAAACACACTCGAGCTAGAGTCGAAGTGTTAGAATTTTACTAAAACTAACAACATAGTGAGAGAGACTTTGAGGGATGAAAATTTTAGAGAGATAATGGAACTTGTAGAATGAATGAAACGTGAAGAGTTGGATCCCTTTATTTATAGACCAATCTGACCTAAAATTGTTTAACAAATTACAATTCGTTTAGCAAATCTCATGTTTTCAAAATTCGTTTCTTGTGTCTAGTCCAATAAAAAAGTGCCACATGGCTTGAGTCAATCCAGACCTAACACGTGGTGCGTTTTGCCTAAGTCTACTAACATGTGAAGGGTTGCTCAAATTTGTTGAGCAAATATAAATTTGTTGAGGAAATTCCTTATGATACAACTAGGCCAAATTGAATTTGTTGAGCGAATCATGACCAAGACACATATTGGTGACTTGTTTAGCAAGTCAACTTACTTAATCTTAAAGAGTTCCAACCCTACAAACCCTAATAAACCTAAGACTCGTTTAAATTTTTAACAGTCGATTCTAAACACATTTCGACTTCGATTAATGAAAAATTGGCTACTACAATCTACCCTCTTTAAAGAAAATTTCTTCCTTGAAATTTGACGTACCTATAAAAGATGAAGTTATTGTTGCCTTATATCTTCCTCTCATTCCCAAGTATCGCTTATAGTTTCGCGTCATACGACCCTTACCAATGATATATGCTTCATAAATTGTTCCTTTACCTAATGGTCCATTATCTTGACGAATAAGTTTTCATATTTCAAGTTACCTCGGAGCTTACTCGTTTCTAGTTCAATGACAAGTGAAGGATTTAGGTGGTATCTTCTTAATTGAGATATGTGGAATACGACATGAAGATTAATTAAATGTAGTGGTAACGTAACATGGAAGCCTATTGGGCCAATTCTTTATAGAATCTATAGAGGTCATTTAAGTTGTGGTGTTAACTTTTTGGTTTTATTTGCTTGCCCAACTCAAATCTTGGAAATAAATCTTATGAACATATGACATATGTTTACCATTGTTGCTCTTCTGCCTATTTTGTACAATCTTTATCTTATCTTGAATCAACTTAACTTATCTTGTGGTCTACTGTACAAACTTCGACCCAAGAATCTTATTCCCTTTGATTTTGTACCAACATAAGGGTGTACAAAAATTTCGTCCATACAACGCCTTATGTAGAGCCATGTCTAATACATCTTTGCCTCTCTTGGATGGAAACTTAGTTTACTTTTATGCCTTTTTCCTGTATCATCTTCCTTATCTCATCTTTATGTCGAACACAAATCATTTCAACAAATATTAGTATTCATCATTTGATTTATAAATTTCTTCCCCCCCAGCCATCTTTTACCATTTCATTTATTTTAATAAAATGCTCATCCAAAAGTTGTTCCTCTTGGATCAAATACAAGATTTCACTCGACACCATTGTAGTGCCTAGGAATATTTTATCTTGAGTAAACTAGGATCTAAATTTAAACCTCTAAACACCACCACTAATTCTTGTTCCTTTATCATCATTGTAGACACATGCAGTGTCTTCCTACTCAAAGTAATAATTACAATATTGGTATTTCTTGGGTGATATTGTAATCTATGAACATTGTTGGAGTATTAATCATTACAAATGGCATAATCTAGTCCTTAAAATATCCATATTGAGATCTAATATTTTTTTGGGATACCATCTTTCCTAACCTTTTGGGGATAGCCCAACTTCAAATCAACCTTTGAAAATGTAGACCTTCCACTTAGTTGGTCCATCAAGTTTTCAATTTTAGATCTTCTTCCCAAATAATATTGGAGTTTCCCATGGTGATATGCTTGGCCTTATGAATTCTTTGCCATTTAGTTGATTCTTTAGTTCTACCAATTTAGCTAGAAACATCCTATATGGAGATATAGAAATTGGCCCAGTCTCCATCACCAAATCTATGGAAAAATGCACCATATATTTTTGGCGGTAACCGTGGAACATCACCAAGAAATACTTATGGGATGTCGCACACAATTGACAATTCTAATATCTTTGGAGTTTCCTCTTCGACTTGGAGAATATCATCGTGAACTTTTGGGTTTAATTTTCATCTTCTTTGTATTCGTCTTCGAGCATTAATGTTTGCTTCTTACGTTTTAAGATTATGTTGTTTGTAGATAATCAATTCATTATGAGGATGATATCCCGATCTTGTAGCAGAATAACTACAAGATCTACCAAGGATTTTATATTTTCTAGAGTTACAGAGAAATCTACGCATATAGAACAAGTTATCATTTTCTCCTTAGATGGTGTCACAATGGTAAACTTATTATCTAGATCTTCTAACTCTAACTTCAAGAAATCAATGCATGTCCTAGATATAAATGATTGTGTTGCACCTGAATTAAACAATGCAACTACAGAATTATCTCCAACTAGTCATATACCTTAATTCAATTTTGTCACTCGAGAGGCCTCAACATTAAAGACGGCAAAATGAAAAAGGCTCATTGGATTGGCTTCCAAAAACTCGTCAAACTATAGGGCTCAAACAAGAAATTTTGGGCTTGATAAGCATACGATTTATTTAAAAAATCCATTAGTGTAATATATTACACATTACCCAAACCTTAGTAAGAAAACTTATATAGGCTCATTCAATTTTTATATTTTTCAAATCCTCTTTGTATCCCGCTTTCTAGTTTGTTTTCCAAATTCTATCAGTTTTTTATTATGTTTTTGTTGATATCATTATTAGTGATATGGAGATCAACAGTGTTTCTAAGTTGTTATGACAATAGTTATACTTCTATGCAAGTAGGAGAGATTGGTAGTGCTTTCTAGAGTCCATGTGTCTATTGCAATATTGTTGTGTAAATAATTTATTATTTTAAGTAGTTATTTCCCGTAATTGCAAGTTGTCAAGTTGTACATTTTTTCTCTACTAGTATATCTTTGTAGTGCTTTAAAAAGGGAGATGAAACAAAGTGTTGGCACTAGTTACAAATTATTTTAATATTTTTTCAACATATTTCAAATCAATTTTTGTCACGTCAAAAATTAAAGTTTTGTATAATTTAAGCCGACTCAAAAATACCATAGGCCATAAAGTGTCTGGCTTGGACAATGAGATTTGAGCCTGTTTTTATCTCAAGCCTTTTTGGCTCATCTAGAAAAAATGGAACTTGTCATGGGCAAGCGTGATGCACTCTAGGTAGTCTGCTTTTCCAAATTTACTCCACACCCCTCATCGCTAATACTTTTACATTTGTTGGCCTATTTTTATTATGAGATCATTGATCTGCAATTGGGGCTTCACCTTTTCCTATAGTATTGTTATTGTTCAAATGTTCCTATGATCCACTTGGTGATGTTTTCCTTGTAGACATTTTTTGGAAAAGTGATCCGTATGACTACAATGAGAAATTTTTTTAAGACAATCCGTCCTCATACATGCTCCTCTACAAACAAAGCTTTTAAGCGCAAGTCTTTTTAAAAACTTTATTATGATATAGTGCAAATCTTTGGTATGGCATTCCTCTTGGTTGAGGATAATTTGCCTCGTCCAAAATTTTCTCTATGGATTAGTACTCTAAACCTGTACTAATTCACCTAATTATCAATCCTTTTGATCTCTAAGAAATGTTTGGTTAACTTATTGAACCTCTCGATATGCAAAGTAAGAATAAACCTTTGTATATTGTACCTCAATCTATTTGATATTTTTTACACCCCTATTTCTCACTTGGATGTAACTTTTCGAATTCTAAATACTTTAAGAACGATATAAACTTTTTAGTGTACTCTCTAGTAGACATCTCTTAAACAGGTTCACACATAACCTTTCTTCCTTTTTCTTCCAAAAGCCAATGTTGCCCCTTTAGTTTTCTCGGTTATGGGTGAAGCCAAATATCTTTTCTATTTCATGAAGCCATTTTTTCAGAACCTTCAGGGTTGTAATCTCGGTCAAACTAGGGTGATTTTACTTTAAATAAATAGCTAGGTTTGACATCTACATGCCCAATATCTTGTGTTTTGTTGCATCTAAGTGTTCTGCTGTGTTTTTTTGGAGTAAACAACTGCAGCCAATTCGCAAACATCTTTATTGTCAGTTTAGGTACTTTCTCCCATATGGGATTGGTCATTTTTCCTTATTGGATAATCCCTACGTGCTACAACGATTGAAGTAGCTTTAGTGGTGCCTTTTATGTGCCTCTAGCATTTGAGCAAGTGTTACGAACCATAATCTCCTAGTCATTGATTTAGCATTCATAAGACAAAGACATAATAGGTATTTATATACCTTATAATTGATGTAGTTGAAAATGAATTCATCATTTGCGAAAGAAAGATTGACCTTTTTCAACTTGTGAAAAGCCTCGCAAGAACGTACATTCTACCTATTTCTATGCATAATTAATAATTGATGTAGTTTTAATTGACTCAACCAATATGATCCAACATACAAGTAGTCTGATATAACTTGACATGGTTTGATGCCATAAAATGAGACATCTTGTTGTCCCATTGGTAAAACCTAGTTAACTGATTATGTTATAAATGTCCACATAAATTTGAGCCAAACCATGTAGATAAGGAAAACATACACACACATATGGTATTCCACCACTTGGTCTTGTAGAATATAAGCATACATCACAACCAAAACAAAGCAAAGAAAAACATGCGAAGAAACAACCATTATCCAAAAAAAAGAATTGGATATTGACCAAAACACTATTTACTTAACTCGTTCGTCGAGTCTCCATTTTCACACCTATATGGAACAAACACTAAGGGGTAGTAGAATGATATGAAGAAAATATAAACATAGTTTACTAACGTGGAACTTGTTGCTATGTTGGAGTGTGCCTTCTTCCATGTCCTCGACCTTGCCCCGAATAAACATTTCCAAATAGTTGGTGATAGGCGCAACCATCCACTCACTCGTCTCCTGTCTAGGAAGCAATACAATTCCTCTAAGTTGCCCATATGTGAGCACGAAAAAAAAAGGCGCCCCAACCTTTTCTCCACCATATTAAATATTTTTGAAAATATTTTTTGATTTAATAAGGTTTACCTGTAAAACTGGTTTGTAAGCTAGTTTGACCAAATTATAATTGAGTGTTATATGAAAACCTAGTAGACAGATAGTTAGTTGCCAATGTGCCCATGATTTTTGTCCACTTATCTCTCCACATTTTCCTTTACTAGTTTTGATCATCTTCATAAATGGTCATTTTCATCAGCCTATAAATACTCCTTTATTTATCATTTTTTTAGTACACCAATTTTTTTTTTCTTTCTTCTCTTGGCAACATCTATATATGATTTCAATATTTATTCATGTTGTTTAGTTATGTTCACTATGTTGTGCTATAGGGTATTTGCAAGCATCCGAAAAATAAGTTATTAAGTGCATCTTCCTTCCGATTGATATGGTCACCAAATCCTTAGTTTTTAGGAACACATCTTTTTTCTTTAATTTTATCAAATGAACTTCAATTAAGTCATTTTCTCAACCATGAGAATTAGATAGATCATGAATTTCTACTTTCATGAGATAACATTAGTCGTCGCTGGAGTTTTAATTTCAAGTGGCAAACTAGCAATTCGCAGTGATAAACTTATCAAAGTGGATCAACTTAAAATTGGCCTAAAAACATTAAAAAGGTTAAATAAATTTGTAGTCCCTATAAAATCTCACTATTTTTGTTTTTAATCCTTATAAAAAATTTCATCAACTTTCAATTTCTTAAAATTTTTTGTTTTTATTTTTAATCTCTGATTTTATATCAACTACTGTGTATCTTTTGAATTTTTAAATAATTTTTTGCAGTAATATTTAGACATTATATAAAATTTCCCTACAAAAATTTAAATTTTTTAATGAGTGAAAAATTAAATATGAATTTATAAGCACATAAGAATTAAAAATTTATATTTAATTTATTATTTATTAAAAAAAATATACGGAATTTTTTAATATTACTACAAAAAAATATTTAAAAGATACAATAATTAATTTAAAATCAAAGATAAAAGTAAAATTTTGAAGAAATTAAAAATTGATGAAAATTCTTATTAAAACTAAAATTTTATTTAATCTAATACAAAATTTTTATTTCAAAAGAAAAAACATAAAGTTACAATTGTACATTTATTAACACTTCAATTTGGTCAATAGTGACTTGGCACACATATGGACTAAAGGGTGGAAAATAAATGGTCTATTTTAGTTAGTGTCTGTAACTCAAATGTGTGTATAGAAATAGAGCGTGTCGTTTGGTATGAATCTATGCCCTACCCTCGTTACACTTAGGCTAGACTAAAAAATATGCAAGATTTGAACATTTTAATAAGTCTATTTAACTAAACGGACTGGATTTGTTTTCTAAAAGACTTATTATCAGATTTAACTGTTGGAATGAATATAAATAATATGATAGTATTTTTTTTGTGTGTTTTTATTATAATAAAATTTTAAATATGCTAAAGTTATATATTTAGAGCTGTTTTTAGATCCTAATGCAAAATAGGCTTTTGAGTAACTTCTATGCTACGTCACACAAACAAGACAATATTTAGTTTTAGAAAACTCAATTTAATATAGTTTATTTCAATTTTTAAACTGAATTATGCTTTTGGTCGTTATTTTTAATTTTTATTTTAGGAACATTTTTATTTTTTGAAATAAGAACATGTCAAACTTATTTATCTAAATATTTGAGATCAAGTTGTCAAATTTGAGTTTTTAAGTAAATTTGATTTGTCTGTGTGAATTCGACACATAAATTCAATACATAAATTTATCGAATTTATCTCATAGTAAAATTAATATATATATATAAACTTATATAACAATATAAAAACATTAATAATTCAAATTTTCAACTTAATTATAAAGAAAATATACATCACCATCGTATGAAAGTTGTATGTTCATAATTTTTTATCAAATCAAATTAAGTAAATTATCGTACGAGTTGAGTAGCAAGTCAAAGATGGGTTCTCTTAACAAATGTAGACAAACTTAATTGAATGTGTGGTCGGTTGGAGAATAGTGAAAAAAGAAGTTTTCTTTAATTGAACTTAAAAATCTAGAGCTTATTTTAATATTTGAATAAAAATGCTATATAAGTCAATTCACTTTAAATTCGAGAATTCATTCACATTGATTTGACATTTAAATTTTTTTTATCAATTTTGGAATTTATCAACAAATTAATATAAATGAATTTACGTGTTAACATTCAATTTTGATAACATGGCCATCAACCTACTAGAAACACAATTCCTTACCAAGAACATGCTTATTTACAAACACAATATAATGAAGTAAATATATCACAAAAGACAGCCATGCCAAACCATTTATCCACCCAAAATCTAGCCACCACACCTCTGCCTACCTTTAAAGCAACAAAATCAATAAAACCATTGGGATTTGAAGTTAGCAAATCTCTCCACCACAGATAATTGTGAATCAATCAAACCATCGACATTTTTTAGTTTAATTGAATTCAATTACAATTAATTTAACACCACTTCGTAAAATTATAAAACTATTTTAATTAATACTCATAATTTACCTATTAATGTAATTTGTATAGAGTAAATACATAAATAAAAATTATTTAAATATTTTTTAAACTCTGTTCTAATCGTAAAAATTAGATTTCTAACAAAAAAAAAAAGTGAAATTTTAATAATTAAAAAAAAAAGATTAAATTAATTTTAGTCACTATAAAATTTTAAAATTTTATTTTAATCTCTCTAAATAAATTCTCAACTTATTAATCTCTACAAATTTTTTTATTTTCTTAGTCCCTATTTTAATTTCTTTCAATAATACTTTTTGTCCCTAAAAGTCCCGATAAAATCAAAATAGAGACTAAATGTGAATAGAAAAAATTTAGAGATTAAATTTAAAATGTTATAATTTTATTTAAAAATATATTTAATTCAAAATCACTTTCATTTTATTGTATTATAAAAATAAAATTTGGGGTATAATGTATTAATATATAAGTAAGATGATTCATATATCAATTATCTTTTTATCCTTTATGACCTAACACGTTCACGGTAAAAAAAGAATCTAATTTTATAGTTCATAAAATGTAATTGTAATTGTTATGAATTGTCAAACGTACAAAGTTTTATACCGTCAAGGATGATATTAGAGATAGTTTTGATAAAAACTAAATATCTATAATAATTTAACGGTTGTAATTAACTGATAATATAAATACTATTTACAATAATAATATATATAAATTAAATTCTAATTAGTATTTATTAAGTATATAAATGGACCATTTATCCCTAAACTAAGCAACACTTTTCTGGAATAGGGTCCTACAAAAATTGACAAATTAATTGCAGTTTGGCCATTTGCGCTTGATTTGTGACTTTGTGCTCAAAAACAAGTGCCCACCTTGGAAAATTGAAAACTGAAAAGCAAGGAAACCCTATCATCCATTATCACTGTTGTAAAATAAAAAAGGATTACTTTCTGCTCTAGTCTGCTGAATCTCAGACTGATCCCAAGAATAATTGATCCTAAAACTTTCAGCATCCATATTAATTCTCCCATCACATTTTCTTTCTAGACTCAAATATCAGATAATTTATAGACAAACTACTCAAACATTAAAAGAGATGTTTCACTTAATTATGTAAAGAGACTCTTATGTCATTTAATTTGATTTGTTAATTTGTATTGAGATGGGTGGACAGTATAGTCTCACAAAAAGTACTTGAAAATGAGGGAGCCAAAGTACTTTTTTTTAAAATAGTATATCTTTTGTTCTGAAAACTTAGAATGGTTTAATATTTTTATGCAATGCATGATAAAAATTACATAAAGATAAAGTTTGACTTTCACAAAGTTTTTATAAAATAAAAATAAAACTCAAAAAAGGATAAAAATTTATTAATTAAAATGACATTAATGATTATTTATTATTATTTCATAAATTTAATACATTGATATTAAAAAACTAAGCTTTTATTACTGAATTAACACCTCAAAAATGTTTTAATACGTTTATGTGATAAAATCTTATATAGTTTCAAATATTATATATAAAATCCAAAGGTTCTATCTTTTTTTTAAATTCTTCACGTTTATATATATAAAAAACGATAATTATTAATAATAATCATTAGATTTAATTAACACATAAGATTAAATTACTCTCTCTAAAGA